>JBBPRR010000634.1:0-19027 GCA_038093115.1 Hortiboletus flavorubellus | reverse complement strand
TCCCCCCCGCCCAACCAATTCACTCTACCTCGGAGGAGTCGTACCATCAAGTTACCATACCCATACCCTCGCGGCAGGTACTATCGAAATATTTCACTCTCTCCCAAGCCAGATGTCGAAATCAAGTTCCAAAGACGAACACCTGGTTGAAAAAGGCGACGTGGCGGGCTATAGGAGGGAGGGGAAGGCGTCCGTGGTGTCGAGTAAAAGAATGCGAAGTTATACAGGGCCCGAAACAATCTGGACCGACACCGACTCATTTCTTCCCCGCGCCAAACCCCCTCCACCGCTGAAACGCATCAAACATGTACGAAATCGTTCCGAGAGTGATGCATCCCCTCCAGATACAACGATTCCCAGCCGACCGTCCACTTCAGGCTGCGGGTCTTCTGGACAATTGTCGGGGTCGCATTCAACACTATCTCGTTCGCCGCGATGGAGTTTAGACGTGTCGACTCTCGTAGTATCATGTGAGGACAGCAACCAGTCCGCTCCTGGCGTTCAACGTACGTTGACGCGGACGAGCACCCGGACAACCATTGCTTCGCAAAGATCCGATGACTCGGATGTTGCCTTCACACCATCCAGTGGTAATTGGAAGCCCCCAACCAATTGGGCCGGGCCGTCCAAAATTGTGTCAGGCGTCAGACCGAAACCGTTTGAATGGTTTACCGGAAAGAAACGCGCCGGAGACGGCTCAAAGGGGGGTAGCTTGCAAGTCCCTACCCGTCTTAACCGTTTTCGATCGTTCAGGAAAACGCAGCCCGCTCAATTGGTTGACATCGAAGGGTCAGAGGACGAAGAAGCTCCTGTCATGCGGGGAAGGCCTCTGTCACCCGGTGTCATGGTTAAGATCCAGTGCTACGAAGGCGGTGGGTGGCATGAGAAACCTATGGCTGACATCATCCCAAAACTGAGGAACCTCAAGTTCAAGTAGGAAGGTGGTCCAGGCGGAACATTGGATACTAGAGTCGTCGAACGACATGTGTATATTGTATGTCAGGGAAGGAATAACCCCATTTCCCCAGATCGAACTTGAGTAATATATAATACTGTGAGAGGCTCGAGGCCACTGTAGCGGACAGTCAATTTTCCATATTTGCCAGGGTGATCGTCCCATGTGATTATCGATGTATTGTAGACAAGATGTCAAGTGGCGCATGGAACTTGAAGCGAAAGCAGCTTGGCACCGTTCACAGCCCTGAGTGGCGGCCTACTAGTACTATCTAGTCGGTTGCCCTCTGCCGTAACTGGTGACGAGGAGACAAAGCGGGGGCGTGGGTAAGTAGGTACAGTATGATACATCCACCAAGCGATCGACGACACATTCAATTCGGAGTCGGCACTCACCGTTGAACGGATGTGGGTGTCTCGAGCCTGGTCTCTCTATTCCAATTGACCGGAGAAACGAGATAATTTACCTGAAGTTGGGGACGGCAACTGAATTACAAACAGTGACCTCGGCCCGACGGCGGGAACGGTGCTTGCTGTGGACTCTAGAAGATCCGCAGTCGAACCTAAAGCAGCGGCGGGTTCGGGGAGTGGCGGCATGGCGGGCGGTTGTGGAGTCTGTAGTGTTAATGTGGTCCAGAAATCCGCGAAAGACCATACGTGGGTCTCGGTGCTCGAGTGCTTTGAACCCTGAGCCGGGACCTGGGGAGGGACTCAGGAGGGACTCATCTGACATCATGAGAACGGGCCGAGGGCGGCATTGTATTGATGGGAATGAAGAACCCCGCGATGGTCCGGTGGGTTCAAGAGAAAAACGTACCACTGCTGTAAGAGACGGATTTGTCGTGCCCTATCTTGGGGTTTTTTTTTCATGGTGATGGCCGTTCTGAAGGAGTACTAGTGCAATTGATGGCCAGCCCCTGTTCGCGGGACGGAAATACTTACATACGCAATTCCCACTGATCGTCTCACCGCTCGTAACTTCAACGCCACTTGATCAACCACTCGGTCCTCACCGAATCGACGAAACAAAAATTGCTGTTTTTTCATTATTATAATGCCAAAGTACTAAACCCATGGCATCTTGCAGATAACGACATTCAGACCTCAGACGCACTGTTGCAGTGGTGCGTACTGCGCACCTGTTGCCGTCTTCCTCGGACTATGTCGTTGTACGGACGTGGTTGGGTACAGCAGCGCTTTGTCTATTGTGCCGTGCCTACGTGACCATATGAACAAATTCGAACGTGATTTGGCAGTCGGCCAATGTCAGCACTAAA
This sequence comes from Hortiboletus flavorubellus, assembly GCA_038093115.1. Lineage (NCBI taxonomy): Eukaryota > Fungi > Basidiomycota > Agaricomycetes > Boletales > Boletaceae > Hortiboletus > Hortiboletus flavorubellus. The sequence goes on along the minus strand of JBBPRR010000634.1, from coordinate 16,796 downwards.
ATGGATGTTGTCTAGAAATGGTATGTCTTGTTTTTCTACAGCACCTGATCAAACGCAAACCCTTTCCCTCGTTTCTTGTGCATTCCACACCAACCTTGCTCACGATGCTTCATCTTGTGTGTTGCAAGCACGCACGCCCTACGAGGGCTATGCCGCGGGGGGCTTTCCGATATGACGACACCTTCCCTGCCTGTTAGCGCTGGTCCCCCTTGATTGCTGTGCCTAAAGCGGTGTAGGCACTTGGGCCACCGGACGGCATTCTGCGCCTCTCCCGCCCCACTGCAAGGTCAAGGGCTTCGTTCAATGCCTCAGTGAGCAAGCCACTGTATCGGTGCCGTGTTCGGGCACCGATCCCCCCGGTCGGCGGTGGAGGACCACAGCCCCATTGCGCAGTTTCTACCAGTCCCTGCGCCATCGAATTCCCCGCACCAGTGCGTGCTCCAACAAATGAGACTCCGCGTCAAGTCATGTCGACCGCATTGACGTGATACACTGGAAAGTCTATCATACCAAATTGGTCAACTTTCGATCTACGCATTCTTCATTTCCCCTCATTGGCCAAAGCGTCCTTCGGGCGGCCCGATTATTTAAAGCCCTCGGAGTGTCTGCTGCCGCATGTCCTGTCCCGTCCAGTACCATCGTTCACCATGTCCTCCCATCAAGCGTAAGTGCACGTTGTGCATTGGATAGCAAGACGTTAACCTCCTTATCCAGCCCGTATTATTATTCCGGCCCGAGTCCTAATTATTATGAAAGCGGTTCAGAATCCCCTGTAGCACAACAGCTTCAGCCCTCGGGAGAATCCTGGTCACCGACCGCCACAAACGACAATCGCAATGATTACTCTCAACCTCATCAATCTTCGGACCCGGTGGCGAACTTATTAGAGGTTCACGATGCGGAGGTGTGTTCATGCCACAACTTTGACAACCCTGCATTCAACATTGCCCCTCTCCGACTTGCAGGATGTGGGTTACTCCAATTACCCTGGTCCCAGCTACCCTCTACCAAGCACCTCGTTACAAGACCCTGGTGTTGGGACCGACGCCACGCACCCCACGTTTACTAATGTGGAGTCACTCTTGCCTTTGGATCTACACTCCTTGATGATTCCCCTGAATATTCAGGACGACATTCCTTATCATCCTTTCGCCAACTTGCCATTCTATCCTTACCCTGAATCTGATCACGGTCATTCGCAGCACCAGCCTGGTTACACTCCTCACGGCCCAGCTCACTACCAAACGCCACCTCTTGTGCACCACTATCCAGCGCAGCGCATCCATGACTCTCAAAGATTTCAAGACCTCACTGCACATAGCTATCCGAGCTCGTCACCAACACAGCTCCTCTCGCAGAAGCATGATGGACCTTCGCACCGCACCGACACCGGAAGCGCACGTCCCACCCCTGATAGCTCGACGCAGGATGGGGTTAACACAGCAAGGACCGATGCAGGTGCCAGACAGCACAGCCACCCGTTTCCAGTGGCGAATTCCCCCTCCAATCAGACTTCTGCCCCTGGCCCCAGCCGTCCACAGTGGCCGAGTTCACCCGAGAAAAAGCGATTACTGCCACTGACCCCCGCCGACGAGCACACTGTTAGTGCTGTATGCAATTCATGTACCGCAGTACAGCTGACACAGGGGCAGACAGCACGGAGAGTGGTGCCCCGCCACGACCGAGCATCAGGTGTGCGTTCCGCGTCGTCGCTTTCTCTTCGGCCTGTCCGCAGCAGTCGAGATGTGTCTGGGCGGGGTCCTTTGATTCCTCAAGAACGGTATATAACCAGCACCATCCCATCGTATAGTGCACCTGGCCAGCATTCTTCCATTACTTTCGATTTGGAGAATCCGGATCAGATTGGGATACCGATCATTGATATTCTGAATAAAACGGGCGGTTTTGCCCGTATTCGGGATCGCACACAAGCTTTCAGTCAACAGGGGAAGAAGACATTCACTCTGCGTGTTCAGGTGAGCTCTTCAGGTCTGATCGGTGACTTTCTTTGTCGCTAAGCGTTGAACCGTTCTAGTGGCCTGGGTACAAACTTTGGTCCAAGACTATTGCTGCCTTGGATTGGACGAAATCGCGTGCTCCAATCACACGTGTGAAAGTCGCAGAGGCGGTTGCAACAGCCATTCAGGGTCTGTTCGAGGTTAGTCACAATTAGTTTCAGTGGGTGTACGATACTGACATGCCCTCACTAGAAATACCGCGACAAGCCGTACGACCCAGGTCATGTAGAGTGGAATGTCGGACCAAACGGCATACAGCTCGACCAGATCTGTCTCGTTGCGCTGCACCACGTGTCGAGGGGCAGCTGGCAGCCTCAGCTTTGTTTGCTTGAACCTCGCCATTGATGCACCCCCCGGCCCGCTTTCCTCGGTTCCCTACAGTGCATATCCTTTCAACCCATATTCTCTTTTGGTTTCACCATTTCATTTTGGTTTGTCTTGGCACGTATTTATTTATATTTTCCCCGGATTTACTTGTAGATTTTTCTTCACTTCAAGGTGTGGATCTTCGGCTGTGGTCCATCCATGCCAAACCCACCTCAGACAGTTCTCCCCACCGCGCTTAGCGCTTTAGTGGCCATACATTCAATTTCTTCACATCTTATACCAATAGAGATGCATTCGCACGACATGGCATGGCATAAGCATCGATTAACGTATAACGTAGCATGATTCATTTTCTCGCTCCTGCTTCACCCTCAGTTCTTATTTCCCATCGTTCACGAGTTTTCGTCATAATGTTGGTCTGCTGTGCAGTTTATTACTTTTCTTTAACGTATATAAAGCACCGGAGTTGCACCCATGGCGAGGTTTCACGCAATAGGTTGGGTTGTGTTGGCAATGCATATATATGTGTTGATATGAACGAGTAGACCACCCGGACAGTCGCGGAGTTGAAACACCTTCGCTGCATTTCAAGGCCTCAAGATCGGCGCAGACTTCGTGGGCTAGCCATAAATCGACCAGTTTCCCCTGACCATTTCGTCCAGTTAGTTGAACTGGCCTCAGACGTGCTATTCTTCGACATTTTCACTGAGTCGGTATGAGCTAACGAAGATCTCACAGGTGATCACAGTCGTATCTCGTTCCCATTAGCCATGGCGGAGTCGACGGGTATCCTACCACCTAAGATCGACACGCCGATCCGATACCCATCGCTCACGTTTACCCTCCCACCTTGCATGCCGAAATTCAGTCCGAGGGTAGGTCGAGTCGTGCTTACCCGCGATCCCGATCGTGATGCGGCGCCGACGGTCATCGCGATGGACACGCCAAACATCCTCGTAGGCACCTGCCGTGGTGTCGTGCCCCACCTCTCACGCGATCACACCCATGCGTCGGATGCGATACAGTGGTTGAACGTCCCGTTCGAGTCATTGTGAGTATCGACCGCGCTTTTCTTCTCTTGTTCGTCCGCCATGAATCTGAGGATGACGTTGCGCATGGAATCGTGGACGGTTTTCTGGGGGGGGGCGATTGGGTTGAGTGCTGTAGTCTGGAGCAAGTTCCCCCGATTCCGACCCTGCAGAACGGTCCACATCCATTGCATAGGTTCTTGGGGTTTGACAAGGATCGGCACATCGCATCTCTCTGTCTTCGAGATCCTCTCGACATGCGGGAGATGCCGCCAAACGGAAACACATACGTATCTGCGAACTGCGTGCGGGGTGTTAAGAAGGTCCGTCACTATCGTTGGTGAACCAAAAGACGTTGATCGACCGTTTCTTCTTTTCCCTTTTTCATCGGGGGTACTAGGTGACTCTATCGGATTGGCGCAACTACGTCTACAAGATGCAACCCGACGTCGTCTTTGCGCTCACCGACACGCCGTTGACGCCGCCTCCCTATTCCCAAAAGCGCATCACGAGGAGCATCGAGCGGAGTGCGACGTGGGTCGCAGACATACTTCGGCCGATTCTCGACGACCCGGGCTCGTCTGAACCATACACGCCTCGACTGTCACGACATCCGCTCAACGTCTTTGTTCACATGGCGGGTGGAACGTCGTTACCCGCACGCGAGGCGTTTGCCTATGGACTCCGGGAAACGCTTCATGGCCTAGAAGCGGATGCTATCAAGCCATTCCGATGCCTCGACGAGGGCATTACAGGCTACGTGTTCGACCTTGCCGTCTTGCGCGGCATCAAACCGAGTCCAAATGTGTCACGACATCAGAGTCTGTCCGATAGCTTTCTCCAACTGGAACGCTCAGAGATGTTGCAGCATCCCGAGCATATCGTAGAGGCGCCGATCCCTAATACAACGGGAGAGACAAGCCCGATTGCGACGAGCATCTTGCCCACGGCCGAGCTTTCTGTCATGCCAAATATCGTGTCCCTGCTCAAGGCATCGCTTGAGGAGCTTTCCGAACAGAAGCCGCGCTTTGTGACGGGAACACGATCGCCCCATGAAATGCTGCGTCTCATCCGGGACGTGGGTGTCGACCTGTTCGACGTCGGATGGGCAATGAGCGCTGCCAACTTCGGCGTCGCGCTGGACTTTATTTTTCCGGTGCCTGGGGGCGGCGCAGTGAATTCACGCCAGAGTCTGGGGCACAACTTGTATAATTCCATCTACGCACACCAGTTTGGGCGTCTCGCAGATACGCTCGTAGGCGCGGGAGAAGGTACGGATGGAGTCACGACACAGCAACATGTGTGTCCGTGTATCGCATGCTCACCCCGTTCGCCGTCTTCGCACATTCTACATAGCACCGTCGATCAGCAGCCACACACTGCCACGGGCGGGGAAGTGGTCGCGCGGTATGAAAAACCGTATAGTCGCGCATATATCCATCACCTCCTTCACACGCACGAAATGTCCGCCCACGCACTCCTCGTGGCGCATAACCTTGCAGTCGTCTCGGCGTTCCTAGAATGCGTCAGGCAGGTATGGGTGGAAGGCGCGGACGGCAGCAGGAGCGCACGGTTCGCGCTCGAGGTGGAGAGGTTCAGTAGTGCTTACGATGAGAGTGGGGAGTTATTCATTACTGCGAAGAAAGATTGGGAGTGTGTGGACAGGGCAAGGGGGAAAGGGAGGCTCACCAGGGAAATGGACAAGCAAAAGAATGGTCATGATGAGTGTTGAACACTGCTGGGAACTGGGGATAATCAGCGGGAAATGGATGTTAGTATAAGTATACTCCTAAAATGTTGTTGACCGGGTTATCCATGTCACCGGACAACACAAGTCACCGTTCCCGCCAACCGATGTACGGGGCGGATAAAATTATTCCTGCTTAAACACCCCACAAGGCCAAGCAGGGGAAATAGCGAGTCAAGTGTTTGGTACGAAGGCAGTTATGATTCTACGCAATGCAACAACTCTATCCCCTGAAAAACGACGTTCAACATGTCAGTCCAAGAGAGTGACAGACAAAGGCAAGAATCTACCATTGGTACCTAACCAGAGTCGATCGTGCCAGTCTCGGAGAGCAAGTCTGAGCACGCTAGTGGTGTGATTCTGCTTCCCTCGCGATCTGAGCAGCATATGGGTTCTTTGGATCCTTGGCATATGTCTCCGCTGAGGCAGAGTGAACTTCAAGAGAGGGAGTAGGAGCCTAGTGGTACGTACAACGAACACCGAGGTCTTGCATCTGGTTGACGAGGTAAAACGTGATTGTGGAAGCTGCGATGAATGGCGCCAACGGCCTCACGACCTGTCGAGAGTTCATGACCCCATCCCCGACGAAATTTCGGGACGCAAAACGAGGGCCAGCAGAAACACGAGCAAGTGAATGAGGGAAGACGGAAGAGTGAGCGGTGATGGGAGATAAACCGTGACAGGAACGACGTACGGGCGTGTTGAATCGTCCCCTCCAGAAGAAAATATATTGCAACATGTTCTTTTCCTTTTTTTTTCGTTCGAGAAGGGATTGGACTGGGGCACTTGTGCTGGTAGAATGACTCGCGGTGAAGGACTGGTTGCCAAGGCTAGACGTGGGTCAAACCGGAAAGTGGACCCACCCAAATTTAGTATATCGTTCCCGCGTATGTTATCTCCTAGAGTCAGGTGCAGTGAAACTCGCGCGATGCGTCATTCAATATTCACTCTCATTCCATGCTCGCTTGGCGAGGTAAATCATTTCTTCCTCATGGAACTCGCAAGTTTTCGTCGATACCGCGCAGCCAGAGGAAGCATGTAGATCATTACGCGACTCTCTCTGTTCCAAGGGCCGCTACCAAGGCCCAAATCAAGGTACTGACCAGCTCCGCTCGATGCTCCCTGCTAACCACCTCCACGCAGACAAGTTACTATCAGGTAGGACAATCGACATCGTGAATAGACGCATCACACTCATACCAGTGAGGGGCGCAGCTGAGCAAGAAGCATCATCCAGACGTTGCCAGGGACAATGCCTCACGGGCCAAGTTTCACGCTGTGAGCGAGGCGTATGCTATCCTGGGTGACGACAGAAAACGGTATGCCCGTCTATCCCGTCGCCCATCCTGCTCACCCTTTTTCCAGGCGTGAATACGACCGCTCCTTTGGCCCCAGTCATACGCTGCGAGGACAACACCCCCAAGCGACCACCACCCGACCCTCTCAGCAACCTGGTTCCAAACACTTTTGGCCCAAGCACCCCAGAAACCGAGATCCCACGGGTAGTCATCCCCATTCTGCAAGCCATGACCACCCCTACGAACACACACGTACGAACAATCACAGGCACCATCGTCCTCAATCTGGACCGGGGGTGTCGTATACAAGCTCACGCACAGATCCATTTTCGAACCCATTCGTGCAGAGAGCGACGGGTCATCGACGATCTGGATCTGGGGCTGCTTCAGAGTCGAGCAATACTCAACCAAATTTTGACCAACGCGGCTTTCAGAATTCAGGTTCCACGCCATGGATGGCATCGAGTGGTGAGGGAAGGCGTACTTCGGCAGCTAACGGTCGTCCGACGCAAGACGAAGCTGCAGCAGAGAGCGGGGTGATGCGTGCACTCGGGGCATCCGGCCTTGTCGGTGTTATCATACTCGTTGCGACGGTTATGGGTGATCCAAAACGGACATCGTAGACACGGCTGTGTGTGTGTGCATGCGTTGGGACACGATACGATTCGTTCCGGCTCAAGAGATCCCAGCCCTGGCCCCACCAACGGGAGACTTGCTGAGGGAGGAATTCGAGTGCAAGAGATAAGACGAGACTATACAAAGTAGGGAGCAAGATTGTATTGCTTGGGACGGACTGTTGGACGCTACGGAGAAACAGAGAAGAAAAGCTAGGAATGAAAAGGGGGTTCACCATGGGAATCGTCTGTGTCGACTGTTTCATCCAGCCTGGTGTTTCCAGCAAGATTTGGCGAGTATCCGATGGTATGTTTCGAAGTGGTCGCTCAGTGGTCTAGTCCAAGTTATGACCACGATGACTTCGGGACCTGATGGTTTACGTTGCCAGTGAGTCATCCACATGAGTGTTCCCAGAATGCTCCTTGAGTGAATTATTGACTCAATGCCAAGCCAGAGACCTGTGCGGGATAGTTCGTGATCTGGGAGTGTCCTTTCGAGGGACACCAGCGATATGCCCCGGTTCGAGTCCTATGGTCTCGGAGCCCGAGTGTCCGCGAATTCATAAAGTGGTTTCGGAACATTTTGGGCCTGAGAACAATGGGAATCTCAACTGGGGATAGATCGTGATCCATCGATTGTGGGTGCTCCTTAGCGATACTGTATTTGAACTTGAATGGGGCGGAGCTTCGAGCGATTTGGTGGAACAACTGTTGAACATGCCCCTCGAGACTGTCCGAGATCTCTTCGACCGTGACGATGCATATGCCATCCACAGCAAGCTTGACATGCAAGTAAAGAAGGTCATCGAAGATCTTTTCGGTGACGTGTCCGATCCAGAAAGTTGGGCTAACATCCAATATTGCATGCTCCTTAATGCCATCGTTGCGCAAGGCGAAGACATGGACAAAAAGTACCTTGATTTGTCAGAGGCAAAAAGCTTGATGAAGACCAAGGAAGAGTTACGCCCTATGCTCGCTTCCGCTTGGAGGCGCCAATCATACCGCGAGATTCGAAACCTCGGTGCGTGTCTATGATTCATACTCACTATCTACTTGCTAACAGGTTGTTGCTCGATCCGCCAGCCATTCTCCGAAAAGCTCCACAGTCAGAGCCAAAACTACCAACACCGACATCTGCAACATCGACCGACACCCTTGGGGGTTAGTGCATCCCGTCTGCAGTGTGCACACAACCACGGACTGAGCTCTACTAGATCTACATCAAAAGCTGTCGGGATCCTTTGTGGCAAAGTACCGTGGCGCAGCGGTTGACGGGTTCTACGAGTATTTGACGCACAACGAAAAGCTATTCAGGACTGTGAACAATCCCAAGTACTATGGCAAGTTCTGCTCCATTGTACAGAGCTCAGGCACCGGGAAGTCAAGAATGCTGACTGAGGTAAACGAATCTCATTTTTTTAAATTCATTTGCATTGGCCGAATAAACCGCAATCTTAGTTGAGCAAGAAGGATGTCGTAGTGATTTACATGAACTTGCGCGGGGAGAACGACAGATTAGGCTTCCCTGGACGTGATCCGATCCCCTCGCAAATTTTGACCCAATTTCCCCCTACTGAGGGAGCGTACCGGATCATCTGCTACGCATTCTTCACCGCTCTTTTTGACACGCTCGAGGAATATCTCTCCACAGGTCACGGCATCCGGAATGCCAAGGCGAGCGTCATGCGTTGGGTCCGCCAGATGTGCAATATGAGCGACCCTCCTGAGTCTACTGCTAGGGCCGATTTCTTCTACAAAGTCTCTAGAAGATACTCAAAGGTGTGAAATCTGGTATTTCAGCAAAGTCCTGATTTGACAATGTTTCGTAGGTCCATTCTGAGTTCATCCGTGCCCTCAAGCCACGCCCTAATGCAAAAGCACAGGATACTTTTACGTCGGACCGTGATGACATGGACGATAAGGCCGCAGGCACTGACATCCATAAAGCCACTGATAAGCTTAGGCAACTCACCCTTTCTGGTAAATATTTCTGCGCATATTACAAAAATCTCCAGCTGAGTAGTGTGGTCAGAAGCAGAATCTGGTGCTCTTTCTTCCGGTCCAGATTCTGCAGCACGTCTATTTACTTCCTATGAGAAAATGTCGGCATCCCTTGAGAAAATCTTTGCTGATGATTCTGATCGGCCAAAGTTGGTGATTGCAGTCGATGAAGCATACTCGCTCATTCCCGTGCTTACTCGAGGAACATATCGCCCGGTGGAAGTTTTTTGCAGAGCCGTGAACGGGTATTCGCATCACCAGAAACATGCAGTTTGGGTCGTGTTCGCTTCGATGACTTCCAAAGCCCCGGATCAAAAACGTCCGTGATAATTTCACATTGTTCCCCTTACTTACCCGTCTCTCAGACAATTCTGACTATGTTACCATTTGTGGTCAGAAGCTTTTCCCACCTTACACTCAACTTGGTTGGGACCAGAGTGCGCCGCGACTTGGAGATATTGATACCAAGGATGTCTCCAAGGCTCGTCATATCGTAGGTTATGGAAGGCCTTTGTAAGTTCTCTGGCCTTGGTAGGAGCCACAGACTGACCTGGGTATGATCCACAGGTGGCTATCTCTCAAGACTGCCCTTACGTTGCCAGAAAGAGTGCTAGACACTGCATCATCGAAATTATGTGGGGGAGATGAATTTGATGCAAGCAAAATGAGCCACGTGATCGCGGTATTGGGACAACGATTTGGGCTGAACGTCACGTTCGGACACCCGGATTCGGTCAAGCATCTGGAGAGCGGGGTGGCGAGCCACCTTCGCATATGTCTTGGGACGACCTTGGACCGTAACTGGATGTTCACAAGCTATCCGTCCGAACCGCTTCTCTCGTGCGCGGCCGCACGCGATCTGCACGAACGGCCTAAAAAGCTGAATCTTGCTTTGGAAACTTTGTTGAGCACGGTCAACTCTGGCATGGTTGACGTAGGTCAATGTAACGAGCTTGCCAGCAGATTGTTGTGGCTGCTGGCCAAGGATTTGTTCATTCGCACGCAGGCGAAGGTAGTCAACAACATTTCGTTGTCATGGGACCAGCATCTAATTGATTGTCAAATGATTCCCGTTGTCGATTGGCTAGAATTCATCTTTGGACCGCGGATATGGAGTAAGGACGACACGCAAGCATCGCTTGCACATGACATGTTCAAGGATGCATATCCGAATTTCTCGCACTGGGTATGCATGGAGGCGAATATTACCGGATCAAAGGAAAGGAACGGATTGTGGTTGGTCCTTCCTTCGCTCGCTACCTGGCTCGCAAACTGATCGATAATCCCCTATTCTGTAGCTTGGAGGAGTGGACACTACGTCACTGGCAGAGGACGAGTGCAGTGCAGTGCAGCCACCAACAACCTCTCATCGATAAGGTGGTACCCATTTATTTCAAGGGTGGGCCTGAAGGCGCGTCAGCGGAGTCGCGAATGTCGCACATCTTCATTTCAGACAAGGCTCGCGACTCGAAGAATTCCAAAGATCTTTTGCGCGACATCAATTGGGGACGCAAATATCTGAGCGACGAAAACAGGCATTCTGCCTCCGATTCCGAGTCCCTTCCTTACATCGCCATCTCGCTTGATCTTGGTCAACCGTCATCGTTCTCCGCGACATTCTCAGAGCGCTGCCTGCGTATCTATGCTGCCGGAGTCGATACCACCACGTATCCATATTTGGCCAGGTATCCTGCAATCATGACGACTCTCCAAGCCCTCGTGTACCTTCAGCAGGTTCCCGAGACAGAAATGCCATTCACGGAATACTTGAATGCACAGGTGAAGTTTGGGAGCACTGCAGCGCCTGAACATATGTTATGGGAACATGGGAGGGAGGTCCTGAAGGTGTGAAGAAAACCTGCTCGACGGTCGGAGGTTGAGCTTGTGCTGCAATATCAGTCTCTGGGATTGCGACTATTTACAATTGTGTATGCACTATAATACCTGACAATCGATTTGTCAGTGTGTTACCTTGCATAATCTGAATCTGGTTACTTCTTTTTACTCGTACACGAGACTTCAATGATGACTAGGTGTGACCACAAGTCTAGAGGACTTACGAATGGAGCACCTTTCAACTGGAGGGTGTGACTTTGCTGTCGGGTTCGACTGGAGCGTGCTGAATCGGATCAAGACCCGACATTGCAGGGGTGACTTTATGTTCGTCCTTTATGTTCGTCCTTATTGGCCACCTTCTTGACCCACCTCTCGCCAACGTAGATAAGCGGCTTGTGGTCTTGAGAATAATAGCGATGAATGAGCTCTTCCCCTTCAGGTGGAGAAGAAATCACTGCCAGTGGCCCAAGGAACGCTCCGAGCGTGGGATCCTCGGCAAGGAGCTCGTGAACAGCAATACGATCAACAAACGCAGGCCCACGCGCGCCCTCGTCGAGAGAGTGGATCAACCGGCGCTGTTCGCGACTTTTCGCGCCTGGTAAAATCACCTGGCCCGAGTCGTCCGCCATATCTGCGCCGACGCGAAGGCAGCCGCGTCGTGATGGCGTGACCTCGACTATCGGGCGTACCACGGCTGGAACACTCCCAGAGTACGAGCTTCACGACCTCGGGCGTGGCATCCCGGACGTTTGCTCCTTTTCCCAAGTGTACCCACGGTTCCTCGTCATCTTCAAACTGAACCCAATTAAAGGGAGGTTCGGCAGAGGGATCATCTGGGTCGACTGTTTCGTCCACCGAGCGAGGTGTTCCCAGGGTAATCCAAAGAGAGTTGGCGAGTGTCTGATAGTATGTTTCAAAGTTGGTAATTTGTCGACGGTCTATGTCAATGGGAATGGTGACGGCTGCGCTAGTCGTCGTTACAATGTCCCCTGACCGAATCTCGCTCAAGGTCGAATTCGGCATTGTCAGAGACCTTGACGTCACGTCCGCCGAAACACCGAGGTTTATGCCCTCTGCGTCTTGCTTCAACATCCTCCGGTGTAGAAGTAGAATACATTCGGATCTGGATATTGATCCTGAGCTTGCGATGTCACACTCGACGACCCATTTTGATGAAAAAGGTGGGTTGGACGGAACCCCCTGGAACCGTCAACGGTGCAGTGAATGTGCGCGCAGGTCCGGTTCTGGTAATGACCGCGGTGAGGGCCTGATCCTCGGAACCTGATAGTTCATGTTGAGTGTCACATCATCCAAATGAACGATCCCTGAAGGACCCTCGAGTGAATGCCAAACCAGAGACCCGTGCGGTATAGTTCGTGATGAGAGGGTCCTTCCGAGGGACGCCAAAATGCCTCGGTTCGAGTCCTATAGTTTCGGTACTCGGCCTTCGATGAGTATCCGCAGGATTGTAAAGAGGTTGAAAACTGGTATGTCCTGCCGATATCTCTTCTGTTGTTCCGTTCGAAAAAGGGACGCGGATAAAATATTCATACATGAACTCGGCGTTGACGATCTGACACAAAGGGTAAGCTTAGGTGCAATCCGAACGCTTAAAATCAACCAACTAACCTCCACGTCACCTCCCATCCTGCATATAGAGAACGTTGAACTATCTAGAGCTGGAGGGAAGTTGGTGGAGGGAACAAGGACGGCGAAGTCTTGCACGACATCACAGTCTCCAGAAGCTCCATCTGCCACACGTGTGACTTGCAATGTTTCAAAGACAAGCCGCTCCTCTTCTCGGACCAACCACAAATCCTTGTTAGCGAGCATCTCAAGGAACGCGATCTCATTGCCGCGGTTAGGGAAAGGGGTGGGTGGAAAGGTCCATGGTGACATTCGTTGGAAAGTCCGTGGCCGGATCAAATGGTGCATCTGTTCCTCGTCTTCCTGAGAAAGTCTGGTTAAATAGTGGATGTCAAAACCTGCAAGAACTGCGGTAAAGGGTCGTACAGCGCTTTCATGACAGATCGTTCCTTGAGGCGTAGTCCCAACAAAACCGTTTCGACGACAGGACATCCCGCACTTATCTTGACTCTGACGTCGCCCTGTACGATGGTATCTGGAGCGAGATCGGGTGCCCTGACCCACGCCTGAGCGCTACACTCAGCAATGGGGGAGGCATCTCCATGAATCGTGCCTAGCAGGGCTAGGAAGCTGAGGATACACTGAAAAGGTTTTGTACGTATTGATCCCAACGGATGGGAGGTTAGAGAGGAAACGGGCCGACTCGCATTGTACTTGAACAGTACATTTAATAGACACCAGGTAGTGCGTTTTCGACGGAACAATGATCATGCTGCTGACGCGATACCCTGATCGCGCAGCAGATGGGAATCAAGTTTCTCTCCGCAGAAAGACAATTTAGGTGCGAGAACCCACGAGGGCGTCCATCCGCCGCCGCAGCTCGGCCTTGTAAAGATTGATCATCCTTGTGCCTTAAGTCGCTGAATGCAAACCGAAACGGATAACCGGACGTCAGGTTCAACCTCAATGGTTTTTTGGGAGGACCCGGCAAAGTGTTCTTTGTAGCTGGTCATTGATGCCACTTCGCGGGAAGTCTGTGGTGACAAAAGCCATCAACAGTTGCAACTCTCTTGATCCGTTCCTTGGATAACCCACCTGGAGGTTTTTCATTTATTTCCCTGGTAATTGGTGTGCAGACACGTTGCACCTATAACCCACATCCTTTTTGTCCAGTTTACTATAGTAATGATAAGTCGTAACCCCTTCCACGAAATGGAGTGAGGTTTCGGAGGGAGTAGCAGTAAAAAGCTCGGGGTCTACAGTACCGTTTCGAACTATCTGGAGCGGCGCTCCTACAGTCTGCCTTCTGTCTGGAACCTTGCCACTGCAGAAGGGTTTTTATAAACGTCCGCGTGACCCTTGGCGCATCGCTGTTCAATATCGATGACATCGTTGCGATGACGCCCCTGTACCCCGCGACAGCAATACGAATAGCTTCTTCGAGATTTGGTTGGAATCACGTCATCCTTGCAGTGAATTCGGAACGTGGGCGTAGCACGGATGAGGGTGTTATATTCCAGCGACAAGAAACAAACGAAGGCCCTCGATACTGCACGTTGCTAGATGTCGCCGTTAGGCTACCAGTTCAACATATCGAATAACCTTATCGCCCACGCTTCATTCCCCCCAGTGGCGGATTAAGTTTGAGTTGTATCACGGGCTCTATCCATCATTAGCAAGAACCGAGAAAAACCTGCTACAATATTTGAGCTGGTTCTAGAGTAGTAACAGGAGTAGGAGGAATGGACGGCGAAGGGGGCTCGATCAGCACGTTTCCCAATCGTGGTGGTGACTTGCGAGTGATAAACTCATACGTAGTTGGCAATTTTGCGGCACCAAGGCGCAGAGCTACGGAGGAGGTATTCAGCTGGGACGAAGGAGGGAGGAACCACCCGAGACATCCACCTTCTCGAGCAATCTCTTCACGTATAGGAACGCCGCCAACCTCGAAGATGACCCGCCCAGTAGGGACACTGGAGTACGTCAAGAATGTCTCAATGCATGCGTAAAAACGGGGTCATACCGAGTTGCCCAAAACTCGAATGTTCCCTTGCCCTTGCCCATACGCGTTTCGTTACCCTGCATGTATGCGGCATCAGCACAGCTCCACCCGCATAGTAGTCACGAACGCACTTTTATGCAGACAGGGATATCGGGGAACACCCGCAAATACACCTTTGCACCTTTGACGACCTTGATAGTCCGCTTGATGACCTCTTCGGCGGTCGAAAGCTGCTTGGCAGTAAACCGGACACCTTGTCCCTTTATTCTGATGCCATACTCTCCATATGCGAGCGTCGTGCCCCGTGTAGATCCACCAGTGGGTATAGGAATGCGGCCTTTTTGGCGTTTGGCGTACTTGACCTTGCGGGGGGCAATCTGGTTGCGGAAACGCGCACCAAACGTACCGTTTGGGATGGATACCGGTGCCACCGCCTGTCTTATTCTTGGCAACGCAGAAGAGAGGAACGAGAACATCACAGTCGCTGTGATAGGCTGAACTAGACACCCATAGTAAATGCGTGCGACCCCCACAGGAGGGGTTACTTGAATAGCCACGACGCTCTGAATCTGCATCCACTTTGTCGACAACGCCACGACCACTGTTGGTCGCCACAATGAGCGACAGGAAGAGAGTGCTCGAAGGGAACGGCGAAACGTCTGTCGCAAAGAGACTCAAAAGGTAGGACGACTTTCCATCTCTCGTCATCCCTTGTGTCTCATGTGTCCTTCCTTTCCAGCGATGTTGTGAGTGTTTTCTCCGTTTCTCAAGGTGAATTCAGCTATCGCACTTCATTCTAACACGCTTCTATAACCTTTCTGCTCTTCCACAGACCCACTCTAATGGTTCAACGACGCCTGTGGTGAGTCTCCGCCCGCAGTGACATTCCCTCCCTGACGGCTGACCCTTCGATCACAGCTATCAGGAGATGCGCTCATCGCCCAAAAGCGGGCAGAAATCGCTGCCAAGGTGGCCGCGATGAAGAGCAACGTTCCAGGTGTCCCGACCAAGCCCGCTCCCGTCGCGACTCCACCCGTCAAGGCTGATAGTCCTTCCCCTGCACCAGGCCCCGCGATGCCCAACATGGACGATCTTGCGCGCAAAGTCGCCGAAGCAAAACGTCGTGTCGCAGAAGCTCAGAGCAAACTCGCCATCAAAGATAACCCTTACATGGTGTGTCCACCGCGTTGTATTTATGTAGCTGGCTGACGACCCGATGTAGTCGATGCCGCAGAGTGGAAAGAAGAACAAGCAGCCGGAGCCTGCACAACAAGGAGCAGGGCTGAAGATGGCTGCACACCCATTGCTGCTCGACACGACCCCAGTTGCACCACAGTCCAAGAAGGACAAGTACAAACCTATGCAACCCAAGTTTGCCTCTATCAAGGTGCGACTGTCGGCCCTTCTGGTCGAGGATCTTCTACTCACTTGAGGTGCCAGGCAAATATTCGTAATATTCCTACTCCTCCCCCTGCTCCGACGCCAGTCCCTGTTGCCGAAGTTAAAGCCAACCCCTACTCCTCAGGACCCTCGGCCGTCAAGGACAGCGGTTTTGAGGGCGCTCCAAAGGAACGTACCGGCCGTTCATTCAGGTTTAACACCAAGGGCAAGTACGTGCAACTTGGGAACCAGATGCGACAAGAGATCCAACTGGAGGCGCTGAAGCAACGTATCGCGGAGAGTGCTCGCAAGGCAGGGTTAGACACAGAATTCGAGACTCTGGAAAAGAACATCAAGGTGACGATCTTTACCGCTGAGCCAAGTGAAATGAAGCTGACTGTGTGTAGCGTGAGCCACCCCCGGATATGGAGTGGTGGGATGCTGCCTTGTTACCGAACAAGACTTACGATGACCTTGCATACGGTCTCGAATATCTCAATATTCGCACTCCGGACTCGCCGGTCACGCTCTATATCCAGCACCCCATTCCGATTCCCGCCCCTGGCGACAAGAACAAGGTGGGCCTCAAGCCACTCAAGTTGACCACCAAGGCACGTCACATTGCCTTTCTTTTCTATTCACCATTTATAATTCGTCTACAGGAGCAAAAGAAGATGAGGAAACAACGTCGGCAGGCTGAACTGCAAGACAAGCGTGACCGCATTCGAATGGGGCTTATTCCTCCTGATCCCCCCAAAGGTATTTGACACAGTGTGGTCGACTACAGTAATTCTAATGCTTCGCAGTTCGTCTGGCCAACTTGATGAAGGTTTTGACCTCTGATGCAGTCCAAGACCCCACACGAGTTGAGGCTCGTGTACGACGTGAAGTTGCTATGAGGAAGCATACACACGAAAAGATGAACGTCGAGCGTAAGCTTACCGATGACCAGCGGCGT
>JBBPRR010000633.1:0-19028 GCA_038093115.1 Hortiboletus flavorubellus | reverse complement strand
GTTTATATACGTCCACATTGAGGACAGTCTGGTCCGATTTACATAACGTCTTTTTTTCTTAGTATGGTACGATGTCCCAAGTGGCGTGTTTCACTGTCACCTTTGCCTTTTTGGTCATCGCAAGAATGAGACTGTCTGAGACATTCAAGCCCATACCCTACATTTCGAGAAGCAACGATGGGAATATCGGCTGATCTAGAGAAGATGCCGCCACGGAAGGTCAGTGTCTACCTCGAGTCAGGCACCACAGACTCATCGCCAACGTTCTGTGCAACGTTCTCCAGCGCCTTTGCCGGCTCCAAGGTGCAGCCCGCGTCCGAACCCGAAAATTGTCACCGGGGCTGTTCTGGAGTGCTTTCTGCACTACCACCGTTGCTCGGTAGCTCTGGGATTGATTTTTCGATATGATTCAGCAAAGTCGTGAATTTCGTCTTCTGCACGTTGTCTAGTACGTGCCGGTTTCAGTCCCTCTCACCACGGATTGGATCCTACCTTCTGTGTGCCCGACCGCCCCGATATTCGCGTCTTTGTCGTATCAACCATCACTGGCAAACACAGCACGAGGTACAGCAGCCATAGTCCCCACACGTTCCTGTGACTGCTCTCGGTTACCAGTCCTGAAGCCCGCTCCTCACTTCTGCCCCTGTTGGGGAACAGAAGCCCGCCGCATCACCGCTACCAACTGCATTAGGCAGTTCTGCTTGCCGGCGGCCCAGATCCACCACATTTGGACGATCAAGTTCTCAGTTGTCAGCCTCATTACCTGGTCAGCCACCCGGTCCAGGATGACCCTACATCCGAAACTCCCTTATTCTGATGCCAGCAGTGTCAGCGCTCTCATAGTCGGGTCAAGAACGTTCCACCAGTGTCAAGATGCCGTTTACGCTTCCTGCTCTTATCTCTGCGCGCGCTAATCGATCTCCACGCCCGACAAGCTCAAGCGGCCAACGAAAGCTTTACTTTCCACCTGGTGGCACTCGCGATCGACGCACTATTCCACCAGACCGGTTACAGATCTCATTTTCTGACCCTGTCCTTGTCGCAGCAGAACAGAGGCTTTCCATCATCCCGAACGAGCTGAGGCAGGGCAAGCCGCCGATTATCACGGATCCTGGCGCGGGAAAGACCGCCCACCCGGACCACCTGGGTACAGTCATGTTCCGTCTCAAGGCTGGGGTTCTCTCGCCAAGGTCGGGCGATGACAACGACGATCATCTCGCCCCCCAAACCGTGAACTCCCTGGCGAAGGCAACAGACACCCATGGGACAAATCCTGGCCAATTTTGGAATAGCAGGCTTCACGGGGCTGCGGCACGGAGCCCAAGCTTGCTGGATCCGTCGGACGACTCATGCGACGTTGCTGAAGTAGTGACAATAATAAGCGTAATCGATGACTCAACTGACAACGCAGACAACTCTGCCTCTGAGAATAGGTATACATTGACCAACAAGTCTCAGTGTCACCCTAACCAGTGATGCTAGTCGATACGGTTCTGGTTTGGCGCCACTGGCCAGTGAAACGTTCAAGGAAGAGCTGTACAGCAGAGGGTACTTGAAGAAGCCCGCGAGTCGGCCAACGAACATCGTCGCACGAAAACCAAGAACAAGCCTCGTGTTTGTGAGTCGCAAGATCTTCCCGAAAGTCCTAGGACGACGTCAAGGGCGCAAGGTTGCAGAATGTCTGAGGGCAGAACAGGTAATCCAGCCTGGGTATGCATAAATGAAAGCTCGCCGCTAATCAATTCCAAAGGACGCGGCCGAGACCCCTGGCAGCCCTGACGCGGACTCGCATCTTTCCGAGAAGCAGGTCTCGACCTCGGTTACTTCCGCAACGCTCCGGGGCCCACATGCGGATTACCTCGAATCCCCCGGGACGGATACAAACATGTCGGCATCCGAGTCGTTCGATCTACACGAGTTTTCATACATAACAGCATTTACAACACCGCCTTCCTCGCCTTCGATTGTCGTTGGTGCGGAGACGTTTAAGAAGGGGGTCGAGCTAGGCGACAGCAAGTACGTGGTATGACGAGGAGCTGTACCACGATGCACGAGTGCGTGGAGTGGAGTTGTGTCAATGCGGCGTGGCGTGGTGCAACGACGTCTTCCATGTGATGCACCACAGCAAGACGCAATGAGTGATTTTAACATGTAGCTTCTCGACGTCATTGCCGCCCAATAGCAATCAGGACTTCATGATTTCATGCGATAAGATAATCAGAATGACACTTTTGAGGCGTCTTATGTTGGCATGAGTGTATTAAGAAAATGAGATGAGTGGCCGTCAGATCTAGAATCGCATGGCATGTTTAACGCGTGTCAGATACAATGAATCAGGAATTGATCGTTTGGAGGTCCGATCGTCAAAAACAAACAAACGTATTAGCACACGAGTCCCAGCTACTTCCACCCCTGTTTGATAACCATACGTGGAACCGCAAGGAGCTTTCCAAACATAAAGTGGGTTTCCTCCGTGATGGGTCTTGCTGTCGGAAGAATTATCTTGCCTCGTGTTTATCATTGACACTGGCAACAGCAGATGCTGCATCACTGCCATGCCATGCGCACAACTGACCTGAACCTCATGTGATATAGTGGGTTCGTGTCCGTGCGGTTATATCTTCGTCGGAAGCGCAATCAATCGAACAAAACTCTCACCAATTTCCGCTGCCTCTCCATGTCACAAGTCGTCGTCGATATGTCGGCTCTGACGCTCGAAGTCACGCCATATCGTTCTCCCTTTGACGACCGAGACGCCGACCTCACTCTTCACTCCTCGGATGGCACCCGGTTCGCTGTTCACAAATTATTATTGACCATGTCTTCGCCACTACTGAAGCGTTGTCTTGTGGTGGGATCCTCATCACCATCCCCAGCCTTTGAGGGATTGATCGTGAGGCAGGAGGCAGGACGGGACACCATCGACCTTGTCGAAGACGGAGTGACGACCGAGAGGGTTCTCCAATACTGTTATCCCTTTTCCAACCCCGTCCTCGAGAATCTCGACGACATCCAAGCCGTGCTGGAGATGATGAGGAAGTTTGCGATGAGGGGTATGATGAACCGGGTGCGGAGTCTACTGGTCCAGCCATCGTTCCTAGAGGAAGAACCACTGCGCGTCTTCGCCATCGCCTACCGCTTCGGGTTCGAAGCCGAAACGCGCCTCGCGGCCCAATACACCCTTCGCTCCCCTATGTTTGGTCCGTACGTCAAAGAGCTGGAACACATTCCAGCTTCAGTGTACCACAAGCTCCTTCAGTACCACCGCAAGTGCAGCGTGGCAACCTGCTCGCTCACGTCTGACTTTTCGTGGTTCCCTGGGTTCGCGTCGCGCTGGGTGTGGTTCCAGTGTGATGACTGTGTCCACCACTCGCTGTCGTGGCCGCTCGCGGATGGGAAGATTTATGAGGTGAACGCTTGGTTCATCGAGTATATGGAACGCGCTCGGGAGGCGCTTCGGGAGCGACCGTGCGCCAAGGTGGTCACCGATCCTCTGCTGATCGTAGAGGCACTGGAATCTGCAGCAGGCTGCCACACCTGCCGACCAGCAGCCTATCTCGATCTAAGCGCGTTCATCGGGGATCACTTCACGGCGGAAGTGGAGAAGGCGACGGAAGGGGTGAGTCGTGTTCTATTGATTGGTTGCCGGTTGTCTCAGACGCTGACCCTTGTTTAGGTGGAACTCGATATATCCTTCTAGGGGCATCGAAAATGGGAAAGTGTCTAAATCGTCCAACATGATTAGTATCACCCACCTGTATTGAACAGACGCACTGAGTGACTGAGTAGATTTTGTTCGGGTGTATTACTTTTATCTTGTGATCTCCTTCGGGAAGTTGGCGGTCTCAGCAATGTGAGAGCCTGGTGAGTGCGGCAAGTCGACACCTACTAGCGTATTCCGAATCAAAGTTATTTTCCGGCTTCAACCCTCGAGCTGTAAATAATTGATGTCACAAGAAGTCGCTGTACTCACACTCCGTGTTCAAGTCCCTCGAGCAATGATCTAGATCTGTGTTTGAACGAGGGTGACTTGTATTCCAAATTTGGTAGAAACGACACTGGCTTGTCCATGTCCTCGTCATTAGTCTCCGTTCGTAGTTTGCTGGGTCTCTCTCGAGCTCGACCTCCACCCTTCCTTTTACACCGTCCGCCTCGTGTCTTCCAGATTCCCCCCCACCTTCGTTGTCAATCCAGACTCGCACCTCACTCTCTTCTGCGGAGAAATTTCGCAGCGACATGTTGGGTACAATATGTACGTCCAACCCCTGTCGTCCAATCGGACCCAGAGCCAAAGAAGCAGATCGACGTCAGCACCAGCCCGCGCGAACGACTCACCATTCGCGAAAACATCTATACCATCCCCAACTTGCTGACCGCCTCGCGCATCCTCGCGTGCCCCGTCCTCGGATGGTCCATCTTCCACGACGACTTTTACCTCGCGACCGGCTTGCTCGTCTACGCGGGCCTCTCGGATCTCGTGAGTGATACGTCTTGATTGGTGACACGACCAGATCGAGCGCTGGAAACACAGCTCGACGGGTTCTTGGCGAGGCGGTTCAACATGCACTCTGTGCTCGGCACCATCCTCGACCCCGCCGCTGACAAGGCATTGATGACCACCCTCACCGTCACGCTCGCCTTGAAAGGCATGCTCCCTCGTACGTTTCCCCATCCGCTCCCCATCCTAGCCACACTCTCACTTGTCCATATATGAGCAAGTGTGGTTAGCGACGGTCATCATCGGACGCGACGCGCTCCTCAGCCTATCCGCCTTCTGGATCCGTTACACCTCCCTACCTCGCCCAGTAAGTGGCGTCACTGGACACAGAGGAGCATACTATCGACCCGTTCGTGCAATATAGAAAACTTGGCGTCGTTATTGGGATTTTTCTATCCCTTCTGCAGAAGTACGTCCAACAACCATTAGCAAGGTGTGCACTTTTTTTCTTCTGCCTGTCACGTCGGGTGCGTACTTTATGACTTCCTTTTGCTAGTACAACACGGCTGCGCAGCTTGCGTTGATGTTCGGCACAACCGTCGCCCCGATTGGCCCAGCATTTCTTAGCGTGTATCTTCCCGAGATGCAGTACGCCAGTCGCTTGGTCATAGTACGCTCGCTGATGCATTCTCGTTAGGGTCCTAGTTGCCGTGACCACCGTCTGGAGTGGTTTTTCCTATGTATTCTCAAAGGACGCAGTCCGGATTATCTCGGGGACGCGCAAGGAGCGACGGCCTCCATCTCAATCTTCGTAGTAACACCTCTCCACCCGCTCCCATCTGGCTTCAGTACTGAGATGATAATAATACACGATACATGACATGGATAAGATACAAACAACAGTCCGACTGTGCATGGACCAATGGGAAAGACATGACAATGATACAACATATTTAATACTGAACCATCGTTCTACGTTGACGGACTTCTTGCAGGGCATCTGCAACGGCTTGCTTGTTGGCGCAGGCTTCTCGCCAGGCATTGCTCGCGAACCTGTACCAGGCTAAGAAGCTGCGTACAACAAGATCGCAAGGACGTACCTGGCACGGCGAATAAATACCATGCACCACGCAACGCTCTTCAAGGTCCGACGCTTCTTCGTGACAGCGGGCGAACAAGGCTTTGGGTATCCTATTCGTGATATGCAAGCCAAGATACGCTTGTCGCTATTCGCGGCCATGTCAGGTCTGATTGACCGGGAGATACATGTCCACGATACCTTGCTTCGAAACTCGACAGGAGTATGAGGAGGTATTGCTTTTGATAGCTGAGATCGTCGCGCAACGTCGATTCTCGAGTAAACTTGGCCTTCAAGTAGTAGATCTGAACGATCAGCCCTTTACACTCTTGTTTATGTTGTGCCTTGAGTTCGTCAAGCTGGCCATCATCGCTGCCAAAGGGGATTACAACGTCCGTCTGAAAAAAAAAAAAAAGGAGGCGATCACGCACGTAGAGCAGACGTGTTGCTGCAGTCTCTTCGTTCTCGCCTTTTGATTTTCAAGCTGATCATTGAGGAGGCGAATCTGGGTTTGAGCCTGTTTCCTGGCACGTTCCGCCTTGGCGACCTCCTCCTTTTGCCTCGCGTATGATTTCTCCTTTTCCGCACGGAGCGCCTTTAAATCGCGACCAAAGTTCTCCGCGTCTTTTCGGACCCGTTTCAGCTCCGCCTCAAGTACAGCAATGGTCCTAGCAATGTCCGTCTTTTCCATCGCCATGCGGTTCTTTTCTTGTTCCGTCCGTTGTAACTCGTCAGCTTGATTGGCAAGCGCCTGTCGGAGCTCTTCGATCTCGGCGAGATGAATGTCTAGCTGCTGACGTCGGTTTTCGTGCGATTTCTGCGACGCCGCATATTCGTTTCGAAGTTTATGAGCCCGCTGAGCAAATCTGAGCGTCAGCAAGAGTTGGGGCAAGAAAAAGGTCTCGGGGCAACCCACATCAGAAACCTTGGCGTATCGCTGTTGAAGGTCTTTGTAATCTCGCACAAGAATGGAACGTTCTTGTCGCAGCTGCTCGATCGTCGACGTGTTTTCGCGCGCCTTGGCTTTCAAAAGGCGTGCTTTCTGTTCAGCGTTCGCGTTCACTGAAGGGGGCTATTTTAGCCAAGAATCGCACAGGAAACCGGTCTTCGTACCTCTGAGCTCGGTTTCAAGTTCGTGACTATCCTGCTTGGCCTGCTGCAACTGATACTTGACGTCGTCCATATCCTAGATTTGACGTCAATGGACGAGTCGAAACATATTCATCATCATCACCATTTCAGTGCGCTGCAGCTGTCGAGCAACCTCTCCAATCTCACGTTGTAGACGGTCCTGTTCAGCAGACATCTTTCTGAGACGCATCCGCTCTGCTTGTAATTCTGCTTCAAGATCAGCGATGACTGCCTTTGCCTTGTCAGCTTCCTACAAATGAAACGTCGTGAGTTCGTGCACGGGTCCGCGAGGCGAGTTTTCTACCCCTTGTGTGTCCACCCTCGATCTACGGCTCTCGCGTTCGGCTTCGACCGCTTTCCTCACCTCTTGTTTCGCATTGTGCACTTGGACGTTCATACGATTCGCAGCGTCCTGGAGAACAGCCTTTTCGCCCAGGAGCTGGCGCTTTTCATCCTGCCATTGTTTCTTCATGGTATCCAACTGAGCGTTCACGTTCTGAAGCTCCAAGCGAAGTGCCTCGCTTGTCTTGATAAGTGGGGTGGGTGGATTGGCCAAAAAGTCGCCTGCTGACATGTCCAGGGACAGAGAACTGTCTAGCGCGTTAGCATGACCGCCAGAGGATGCCCGTCTCATACCTTTCTTCCGCTTCATAGGCTCGCTGCAGTCTGGAAGGGTCGATCTTCACGAAACACTGTTGGCACCGTAGCTTCTCGAGGCGACGAAGCCGTCTCTCCTCTCTTCTTTGCAATCTCGCATTCTCGTTCTCGAGTGACGCAATGCTGGAACGTGCGTCCTCAAGGTTCTTCGTCAGCTCCACGACGTCGAGACCCGCTTCTTGCAGTTCGTCCAATTTCTGATCGATGCTCTCGTTTGCGCGATCGAGTTCTGTCTGCAGTCTTACAATCTCCGTCAACAGAGGCGAAGCACTTGGATCGCCCGCAGTGGTCGCATTCAACCACGAAAGCTGTCAACGATCATTGAGAAATTTCGATTTCGAGTTTAGACTCATGTCGGCGACGTACGTCTTTAAGCGGTGCTCCGGGCGTCTTGGGCGTCTTAAGACTCATGGACAGAACATGTCGGTGGATCGGAGAAATGCCACTGGTGTTGGCAGCTCTGTGCGGGGTCGCCATCTCCGCGTGGCTACTCTTCAGAGCCCTGACCCGCTCCGACAGCTCCTCCTTTTCGCGTTCCAACACCTTTATCCTCGTATCCTTGGCTTTATCAATGGCTCGCCGAGCGGGGGACTGCTGGAGAAGGGCGGACAATCTCGCAATCTCTTTGTTAGCCTGGTCCAGTTCTGCCTCCATAGCTTCCTCATCCTCATTATTGCTTGGTGGGTTGGTGATCGTTAGGTCTCGCTGTCTTTCTGACTCGCGTTCCAACGCGGCTAGTTTACTTCGCAAGTCGGCCATTCTTTCTTCGTCTGACTTCATCTTCTCCTCTGCGGCTTCCAACGCCTCCTCCATCTGTCGGGCAAGTTCTGTCGCCCTCTCTGCCTCTTTCTCCAGCCTCTCCGTCCGATCATTGGCATGTTCTTCCTCTACCTCATATTGATCTATGCGGTCCTGCGCCCGCGCAAGCTGCTCCTGAAGGTCTTTGACGCGTTCCGCCGCACTCTCCTCCAGCTCAACGATATACGATTTGAGCGATCGAATTTCGTCGGCGGTTTCCTTGTCACTCTGCGCTGCGCACCGCTGGAGTTCGGCTAGTTTGTCCGACTTGACTTCCAGCTCCCCCTCAAGAAGATCGAGGTTAGTGTCGCGCTCGGCAAGTTCTCGTTGCAACTCAGAGACTGTTGCCGTCGCCCGCATGACCTCAGCGCCCATCTCGTTAAGCTGATAATGGAAATCCTCTTCGGCAAGCTTATTGGAGAGCTTCTCTTCCTTCAGCTCTTTCTCAAGTCCACCGACCTTCCGATGGAGCGTTGCAGTCTCCTCCTCGAGTTCCTTGGTATCTGTTGAGGCTGTTTGTAGGTCGCTGCTGAGCGCACTAATCTTGGCGTTGGCTTCCTTCAAGGCACCACCGAGCTCCTTGCCGCTTTCCAGTGCACTGTCAGCTTTGGCAGCGCGTTCAAGTGCGAGGTTGCGCTCTGTTTCCAGACGTAATCGAACCTTGTCCGCGTCACGCTTAATCTTGCTGATTTCTTCGACAGCTTCGGCGAACCTTCCTTCCGCTTCTTCGATCCTCGTCTCCAGTTCACTGACGATTTCCGAGACCCCTTTCTCCACTTCTGCCATCCGCTCCCGCCACCGTTCCTTATCTCTGGCCCGCTCGCTGCGTTCCTTCTCCAGGTCCTTAGCCACCTGATCCTTTTCCACCGTCACTTGATCAAGGTCCTCCGTCATCTTCTGGACCAGAGCCTCCAGTTCGAGTCTTTCCTCGGCCCATCCCTCTGCACTAGATTCCTCTTCCACATCTCCCAGCGTGTTCTCAACGCTAAGTCGTCTCCCTCTTCCCGCACTCTCCATGCTCAGTCGCGGTCCCTGCTTTACCTCTTCGTATTTCCGTAATCGCGCAACGAGGTCGATGTTCTCCTCCTGCAAACGGCGGTTGAGCCCGTGCAAGTACGAATTCAACTTTTGCGCATCGAAGCGGCCCATCTTGCCTCGTTCGCCGAGACCCAGAGCGGGATCGTAAGAGGTGTTGGCGCGAACGTGAGTTACGAGATCGTGCGAGGACGTGGTCGAGATAACAGACCCTCTTTCGCTCGCGTCGTCATAGGGGGCAAGATTGTCACCGTCTCCAGTCCCTGACGCATCGCCTTCAGGTATATACGCCTGGGCGAGGGGATGTGACATGCGACCCCGCCTTGGTCGGGGTGTTATTCCAGCAAAGGCTTTGTGCATCACGGTCCCCGGTGTCGCTTGTCCGTCTTCGGCCACTTCACTTGTGACCGGAAGTGCGCTCATGCGTCGGGGAGGAAATGGTGTAGGAACGACCTTCATGCGGGGGCGGGCGGTGGAATTGATAACAGAGAGGAGGAACGATCTTCGGCGTGTGTGGGGTGTGACCGGTTTCGAATCCACCTCGACGTCGTCCTGCGTGTCTAGCTCTTGTGGAGGTGGTGGAAAGTTGAACCGTGCGCGTGGACGTGGTGCGATGGCGGGAGTTGGCGTAAATATTGTCGATGGCGCAGGAGAAGAAAACGCAGTCGATGGAGCGATCGGGGAACGAGCGGGTTGGATTGTATGGTCCATTGGGTAGCTGGGGTCAGATGACGCAGACGAAAACGTAGGTTCCCTGTCTGATGTACGGCCATCATCTGTATTGGAGACTGGCTCGGATTCACTCTCAACCTGTTCCTCATGTCCATGAGGGGACGCATCCTGGTCTTCATCACTTGTTTGTGAGAAGTCCTCATCGGGCGGTTGGATAATAACGCTTGGTAGTGAGTTGACGGCCGGCGAGGCGCTTGCCGATCGGGGAAGTGGCACATGGATGCCTGTAATAGGCGACTCTGGGTCTCTGGGCAATGGAATGGAACGATTACTCCGTGGGGTGGAATTAGGTGGGGAAGACGCAGAGGAGGATGTCGAACGCGAGAGCGATGGTGTTCGAATACGAGCAAGAGGCCGACGCAGGGCGACATTACGATACTTGTCGATGGGCGAGGGCTAACACGATATATTGTGTCGATCGACAGATTTAGAGAAAAAAGCGACTTACTTACCTGTGGTTCGGAACGTAGAGAAATGGAGTAGTCGTATGGCAGGCCATTCTTCTTCGGGGTAGGTTCTGGTGGTGGTGGCTCCGGTGATAATGGAGAGCTAGGACGACTAACCGAGTCTAGGGCATCCACAAGGGACATGTCCTCGGCCTCGTCACTTTCTGGAGGTGGTAAGTACGCCTCCGGCACGCTGTTGGTACTCTTCTCGGGAGGGTCCTCCGAATCGGTATTCTCGGAATCGTGGGGCAATGATGTGATAGCGCTCGCATCAAAGCTTTTCTGAGCGAATCGACCAAACGACCTTGATCCTGATGACTTTACTGAAGCAGAACGAGACGCAATCGAGGTTGCAAAGCGGACAGTGCTGGACGTGCTAGACTGGAGACGGATGGTGGTAGTGGCGTTATGGGATGAGGCAGCTGCCGGCGTTGAATGTACGGGTAGAAGTTCGTTATCGTCATCCGTGGTTGTTTGATCAGATTCGGTGTCGGGAACGACGGAGTGCTCGAACCCTGGCAATGAAGGCAGGGACGACGGCTCTCTCTCGTCCTCGATCCTGCGCCATATTCGGGATGGTGTTTCGTACAGAGCCATGCTTTAAAACGGTGCACTGAACCAGCGACAAAATACGAGCCCGCTTCAGCAATACCTTTGGCGACAATGAATGGACTCGAAGACACTTGTTGAGGGTCACGCGTTCGTTGCATTCCATCACGTGACCGCGTTGACCACTACCCAGGCCCGGGCCTGCTACTGTACTACGGTAAGCACTCGCTAGGATTCCCAGGAACGGAGCAAGTTCAGAGCCGGCGCCTCGGTGGGTCTTTTCCATCTCACCATCATGGCTTTGGCACTCACTGAAACTGTGCTTTTCTATTGGGATCGTAATGATTTGCTTTGTCGTCAAAGCAATCAAACATCGGCCAAAGATGACTGGGCTGAAGAAATAAAGAACTGGGCAGAGAAAGTCACCTCGTCGAAATCCCTCCATACTTTACTCTCTCAGCGTTCCTCCACCACGCAGTCTCGCCATGCAAGGTCCATCTCGCACTCCGACTCTCTCACCCAGGGCCCATGCGGCACGCTTGCTACCTTCAGCATTCGTGCATCGCCACCTAGTAGCGGTCTTACTGCGTCTGAGTCACAACCTGAAGAGTGCGACTCATATGTACAAGGCGATGACCAACTTGAACGAAACGCTCTGTCAAACCCCACATTGAACGGAGGGACTAATACTATGGTAAGCCGGTATGCTTTTCGTTGTTCTACCACCTTCAACTTACACTTTGTGTAGGACATTACCGAAATTTTCAGTGGGTTGGAGCTAGACGAGTCAGGAACTTCGCCCATTCCTGTTCTTGTTCCCTGCTCTCGCACAAATTCCAAGAGAGCCACAACAAACGAAGGGAACACCAAGAGCCAGAAGCGGGTCCGGCACAATGAGGCAGGTCGTGTGTCATTTTACATCCATCCACCATAACCAATGTACACTACAGGACGAACCAGGTGCACCACCGTCAAAACGCATGAAGACACCCCGCAGCACTTCCGTCGTGGTAGAGGAAATCCAGAAGTTCGTCAAGGAATGTGCAATGCCTTCTAACTCTGTAGACTCCGGCGGAGAGGACAGTGACTATGAAGATCTTTTCTTCCGTTGAGGGTGACCCGGAGTTGCTCCTAGTTATATGCTTTTTTCGGGTTCACTGCAGCTGACCGAATCCACCGTCTGTGGTACCTTTCTAATAGTTTGGCCTGTCATGTAATCCCCCTGCCCTACCATCCATCCAGTTATGTTGTGCACTTCGCATTGTCTCTGTGATCTTATGTTCCTTTTCCGTTCCGTCATTAGTCCCGTAAGCTGTGCAGCGTTGCAAGACCAGTCATCGGCGAAGCACTGCATATTTTTATGCACTTGTCGACGAACAGGGATTATCGAGCTTACGTTGTAATTTTCTTGATCAAGGTTAGATAAAGTCCTGACTTTCCAGAGTCATCTTATATTCAGTGCTGACAGTGAAGCTTTGCATTGTGTGATTGAGTGGCTTTGGGGCTGTGGTGTGTCATTATCTTGGGTCCTTCAATTCTGATCGACTGAACTGCCGCCGCGATCATGATGTCATGATGGTGGTTTGAACTAGAATCAGAATGTATATTGTAGCACCCAGCAACAAGCCCCTGAACGATCAGCCACCTGCTTCCATCATGTCGATGCTGCCAACAACTCGGCAAGATTCTGCTCGTCCTGCCCATCAAAATACAACTCTTCTTTTTGTCGAGGCGCTGGTAGCCTCTCTGGTTTTTGTCGGACTTCCTATCTCTGTGCTGGCCAGCCGATACATACCATATCCGCTGGGGTACCACTTCGGCCTCCTCTCGATCACATCAGCCCTCGCCCTATCCTTTGGAGTGATAAGTGCAGCGCAAGGAAGAGAGACATGCGTTACATCTTGGCATGTCTTATTTCAGGCACCGTTCTTGGCCGAGGTATCTTGTATTGGGTATGCTGTCTCGGGGCAGTCGTTTTTTGGTCACTGTACGTATTTTCCAACTTCAGCTAACAATTGACTCAATAATCCCACAATACTGTGCAGCATTCCTAGACATCGGTGTCCTCGATCGCATGTTCATCATGGCTGGCTCTGTCACCACTATGGGCGGCGTTCATGCAGTTCTCAAACACTTCTACTCAAACATGGTCCAAGCAGCTGCCCGAGAAAACGATCAGGCTGGCCTGGTGATCACCCACACAGCTTGCCGCTGGATCCGCAAGCGAATCTCGACAATTAGCACATTCAGACAGCGCCAAGCAGGCTTGGCGTCATTGGGTGGGGCGATGGCACTGCAACCCTTAGGAGGTAAACTTAAAGTTTGGATCTCGCAAGCGGTCTGTCACAATCCATTTTCTTGAAAGTGCATGATTTAACGTTTTTGTGCCAGGCAATAACTCAAAAACATTCACAGGTGCAAGCCGCCAGCTCGGACGAGGAGACGACAACGCTTCTTTGCGACGACATGTACGAACCGGTGTAATTATTTACAAGACACGCCTTGCTTTGCTACTGATATCGTGATCATGAGTTGTCGGTGACGCGTGATTGATCCGGCGTTGTCCCAATCTGACTCGTTCCCCTTATGGCCTCCAGGGCCACTTCAACATGTTCGGCCGTGTCGCGTATGCTCAACGTTCCCCTTGTGTTTGGTTCACGCTCCCCTTTAGCTACTCAGCATGACTCGCGGGTTCAAGTCGCCTGGGTATCCTCTCAAGGTTTCCTTCGTGTTAGTTCAAGGCGACGATTCTGCGCAACTCGCTGGCGTACACGGCCAACAAGCAAGGTCATATGGATGTGCGTTTTCGGCGCTGCTTTGTTGGGACGCTTCGTCGACACTTCGGACAAGACAATGACTTTTCCGAGTTTCAGAAACCAGACCATTATATTCGGTATATTGGTGGGTGTGGCCTCCTGTCGGGCCCGCCGTTTTCTGACCTCCAGCAGAGCCCTTGGAGAAGGATCTAGCCATTCAGGTCAGTATGATATAGATGAGCAAGGTTCGATTGACGTTGTCTACCGCGTGGTGGCCTGTTCACTCATGTGAAGTTGGTGTGCAGACCAGGAATGGTTAGATGCAATCAACGTCGAGCGAAAGAAAGACCAGATCAACCTAGTCACGTACGAAACGTTTGAAATCATCATGGATCATTTAGAGAAGGAGTATTTCGACTTGGTACGTCGTGTATCTCGTACTCTGGTGAAGTCGCGTCATCCATCCCACGAAAACCAGACCAAGAACATTCCCAAGTCGGACTATGCCATGCCTTCGGAGGATTCGACTTGTGCTATATGCGATGACTCGGAGGGAGAGAATAGCAATGCGATCATGTTCTGTGATGGATGTAACCTTGCCGTACTTCAAGGTATGTATGTAAGCCCCACGCTCTGCAGAGTGTTTTCAGAGTTTAAGATTATTATGGCGTTCCTTACATACCTGGGAGACAGTGGCTCTGCCGAAAGTGTACTGTGTCTCCCGAGAACCCAGTGGTGAGCATGTTCAAGTTCTCAATAGATAGCCTTTAAAACCGCCTGCATAACTTCGTCGGTCATGTATGTTTTGCCCAAACGAAGGCGGCGCATTCAAACAGACGACCCTCGGTGACTGGGCTCATTTGTTATGTGCAATATGGATTCCGGAGACCAGAGTATGGAACGAGTTGTTCATGGAGGCCATCACAAGCTCTGACAAAATTCCAGAACAACAGTGGAAGCTAGTGAGCATGTCAATCTTGGCTATGCGCGAGTGCGAGGTCATAAGTTAACGATTCTTTTAGAAATGCTCGATATGCGGCGTTCGAGAAGGAGCCTGCATTCAATGCACCAAGACATGTCACACTCGCCTGTTATTGCGAAAAACACCTTCCAGTATGAGACACTTGCACAATTTGCTTCAGTCTATTCACGAATTAGTACAGAAAGAACAGGCGGAGGCACGTCTTAAGGCTCTCGCACTCGACAGTGTTATCTCTAGTCCAAGCTCCAAGCCGTCTAAATCTGCCAGGGCGTACGCAAAGGCGTACAAAACTGGGCCTCCCCTTGTTCCTCAAATCATCTTTGATCGCACCATCAACTACATCACCAAGATCAACGTACGCAAGAAACCCGAATTCGTTCAGATGGCCTGTAAGTACTGGAGTTTGAAGCGTGAAGCAAGGCGGGGTGCACCGTTGTTGAAAAGACTGCACCTTGAACCATGGACTGCTTCGAATGCTGGCAAGTTGCTAAGCGGGGAGGAAAGACGTTGAAACTCGAGGTACGCGATATCTCGAGACCGTCGTTGCGCGACCGAGCCATGTTCAGCACCTGAAGCACGCCAGAAGAGATCTTGAGATGCTTCATGAACTAGCCTTGCTCTCTTGCGCAAGCTGAGGCCATACAAAAGGTACTGGATACCGCTCTCTTCCCTCATCTGGCGCCTATGCGCCCTGCCTTTGAGAAGGTTCTCGCGTAAGTGACGGGCAGATCGACGTGGGCAAGTCATTCACGGATTGATAGCGGACTAGTACTGTACTACGGTAAGCACTCGCTAGGATTCCCAGGAACGGAGCAAGTTCTGAGCCGGCGCCTCGGTGGGTCTACCATCATGGCTTGGCACTCACTGAAACTGTGCTTTTCTATTGGGATCGTAATGACTTGCTTTGTCGTCAAAGCAATCAAACATCGGCCAAAGATGACTGGGCTGAAGAAATAAAGAACTGGGCAGAGAAGGTCACCTCGTCGAAATCCCTCCATACTTTACTCTCTCAGCGTTCCTCCACCACGAGGTCTCGTCATGCAAGGTCTATCTCGCACTCCGACTCTCTCACCCAGGGCCCATGCGGCACGCTTGCTACCTCCAGCACCGTGCATCGCCACCTGGTAGCGGTCTTACCGCGTCTGAGTCACAATCTGAAGAGTGCGACTCATATGTACAAGGCGATGACCAACTTGAACGAAATGTTCCGTCAAACCCCACATTGAACGGAAGGACTAATACTATGGTAAGCCGGTACGCTTTTCGTTGTTCTACCACCTTCAACTTACACTTTGCGTAGGACATTACCAAAATTTTGAGTGGGTTGGAGCTAGACGAGTCAGGAACTCCGCCCCCTCCTGTTCTTGTTCCCTGCTCTCGCACAAATTCCAAGAGAGCCACAACAAACGAAGGGAACACCAAGAGCCAGAAGCGGGTCCGGCACTTGAATGAGGCAGGTCGTGTGTCACTTTACATCTATCCACCATAACCAATGTACACTATAGGACGAACCAGGTGCACCACCGTCAAAACGCATGAAGACACCCGGCAGCACTTCCGCCGTGGTAGAGGAAATCAAGAAGTTCGTCAAGGAATGTGCAATGCCAGTCACCTGGGGACTGTCCGGGCCTGAGCCCGCTCGGCGCTCGAGGACAAGTACATACAACACCATCCATCTTTACCTCCTAAACAGAATCTTCTTCTGACGCGACCAGGACAACCCCACAATCGGCCGTAACCCGTCCAGAACTCTGCGAATTCCTCGCCATTCGCAGCCCCCGCGACGACAGTAACAATGCCCTCGATCTCGTTCGCACCTCACCAAACACTCCATGCCCTCGAACAGGCCCGACCTCTGCGCGACGACAACCTCAAGGATCACGTCGGAAACGCGATCGGATTAGCCATGATCTCAGCATCACAAACGTTAGCGTCCAAACTTCGAACGAGTACCAGCGCTCAAATACAGTACATAGTATAACAGTATACTTAAAAGTTCACTAGACAGGTAGAGGAACATCCATGATGTAAGAAATCGTGACAGTTCGAGTCAACCGACTGGTCAATAAGGTTTGATTTCCAGGTGGATCTAATGAAGAGGCTTAACAGAGGGTGTCAACTTCGAATGGAGGCACATACCTCTGAGATTATCTCGTTTATTGGAACAGCGAGTTCCTTGGCATACTCCTCCATCTTCCTCGGCACTCTGTCCCGGCAATTTGGGCAGCTGCCAGCCTTCCTCACCAGACCCTCAATCCATTCCGCATTCATCAACGTCTCTGCACAAGGCCGTACCCGCAGCACGTCGATAACACTGTCTTGATAAATCTTTAAAGATAGACGTGGCAGCCCATTCTTCCTGCAGAACTTGCAGTCGAGCGGGGGCAGTGGGAATAACGACCAGAGCCGAACAAGCTGAGACATTGCTTGTCCGCAGCTCGCATGGAACTTGACCAAGCGCTGGTAGTCTGAGCCAGAAATGAAGTCTAGCTCAGCAACGTATGCAGGCTCCCAGACTGCAAAACGTAGCATGTACCGCGCAGCGATGTTCGTCTCCACTTCTGCCCTGTACCGACATGCGATGGCGAACACGCGCATGGGTTCCTGTTCCAGGAACTCTGGGGCCGTGATCATCTTGACGATGAATTTGCCCACGCACTTCATATCGTACTTGTCAGCGGCATCGAGGACCAACATGACCATGTCTAGGTTCTCCAAGACGGGGAGCTCGGTGTCATAGACGGGAGAACAGAAGCTGAGCAGCTTCTGCAAGACAGGGCTCTTCTCGGTCACAGGTATGACCGGCAACCCGTACTTTGTTTGGTCGGCAGCATTATCAAGCGCGCCGGGTTGTGGCAATGCGAACATGTTGGCGAAGAAAGGGGATGCGAGGGACAAGAGAAGCTTGTAGAAGCGAAAGTCGACATTGTCTGAAGTTCGGAGAATTACGTCTGCATTGAGTCGATTGAATGGAGCGGCGGCGTCGACAGGTTCCAGACTCTGTTGCTCGTGCTCGTCGGTCGCGCAGTGCACTAGAGATTCGGGATCGAGGGCTTGCAGAGAAAGGAGGGGGGATTCAGACATGTGAGAAGAGAGTCGTCTGTACTGTGCCCGATGCATGACTGGCACTGATACCGATCAGGGGAATGTGGCGAGGCAACCGAGATTGATCCGACCGCCTAGTACGACAACACAATACATAACGTTATCCTACAGATAAGGCCTAAGGAGCAGACCCCATAGTACTAGTTTGAAGCTTCCACATCCAGTACTGTTGGGAACCAGCCTGAGGAAGATGAATGCGAAGGGCAGGCTTGCGTTTGAGGAGACCTTGTGGGTCACGTCCTAGGTTTAGTATGATGTCACTGCCAGGAGCTAGCCAGGAGCCCCCTCTCCGGTGGCGTACTTAAATACATGGATTCGCTCCAGAAATAGATCACCACCTAAAGGTCGACTACATCCAAATCTCCCAGCGCACCATCTCGGAAGGACGAGGCACTCGATTTGTTGAGTAAGACATTCTGGGACAACATCGAGCCGTATTATGGCGGTGACAGTACTATTCCCGACTACCAGACGTCGCTCTACTATACATCCCACGGCACGGAAGGTAACGTATATCGGTGAGCACACCCTTGACGAGTAGAGTCCATGACGCGACTCTGTCGGCCGCAGCCGTATCGATTTTTCGAAAGCGGGCACAGACGACGTAGTGGCTCTGTACGAAGCATGCAAGCCAGCTGCATTTGACCTGAACGGGCAGACCGTCTTCGACGACACATGCTGCAAGGCGAAAAAAATGGATCTGGACGCGTTCTCCATGCCGTGTGATCCTCGCAGTCTCGGGACCCTCGAATGCGTCTCGAGGAGGATGGTCCCAAAAAAAAATGTAACCCCGGCATCACGGAGATAAAACTCCACGAGCTCCGTGTCTACGATGAGCAATTTCCCAGCCATCCTGGCAGTGTGGCGCGCGGTTTCTTATGTTTGCGTACGCAGGAAAAGGGGATTTCGTTCAAGCCCCACAAACACATGCCCCGAGACGAGAGCATGGTCGGGTCGTTGGTCGTCGTCCTGCCGACTCGACACGAGGGTGGTCAGCTCGTGCTTCGTCATTGCAGGCAACACTCCGAGCCGCAAGAGTGGACGTTCGACTTTGCATACGCGTCTACCACACCAACCGAGCCGTTGGCATGCTTCGTCGCCTTCTTCGGCTCCGTCGAGCACGAAGTCAGTCTTGCCCATCACCTCGGGCTATGAGGTAACGCTCACCTACGGTCTCTACCAGAACCCCCACCCGAATGCGCACTACATTCCAATGTCGTTCCACGAGCGATTAAAGAAGGCGCTCGTTGAAATCGTCAACGACAAATCCACCCTCCCAGAAGGTGGCTATCTCGGCTGTGGTCTCGCGCACAAGTACGAC
>JBBPRR010000632.1:0-19060 GCA_038093115.1 Hortiboletus flavorubellus | reverse complement strand
CTAAAAGAGGGAACCTGCCAAATGGGGCTGAATCGCGCTCCTTATATAGTAGTTTACATGTGGCTGTGCTACCTTCGGTTCCGAGGTGGCTGTGCCAAAATATGACTCATACTGACTCATACTGACTCACTTTGACTCAACCTGTCAGAAAATGACTTGCAATGAGCTAAAAATAACATTTGGCTTGGCAATGACTCATGCTGACTCACTATGACTCATGCTGTGCAGGTCACATGGTCATTCTGCTAGTCTAGGGGCAGTGCTTTGGTTAGTCCTCATTTGACTCACTTTGACTCATATTGACTCATTATGACTCATGCTGTGCAAGGTCACATGATCTGAGTCAGGTGATTCGCACTGAGGTCACATGCTCCATTGGCCTCTCTGACACTTGGCTAAGTACAAAAGGGTAAAAGAGATATTAAGAAAATGAGTAGCTATGTAGTTATAGGTAGTAATAAAAGTATATTGAGAGAAATCATTTTATTTCTCCGCAACCTGTGCATGAACAAATAAGGGAAGATAGGGGTACATACTAGACACTATGGTCTATATGTCCCTCAATTAGCTAAGCATTTGGACCGTGGGAATAAGATGAAAACTCAAATCTTGGATCAAATGTCTAGCATTATATATACAATAACTAAGTATTTGCATCCAAACACTTTGGTGCAGGTCAGTGCGATTGGGAGGCATGGACCATCTCCGTTTCACAGGAACCATATATAAAAGCCATCCTGACAAAGTACAACTTTGACGACATGAAACCGGTCACCATCCCAATGGACCCGAATGCCCAGTTCTTTCAAAATCAGTCCCCTCAGTCCACTACCAAAGTGGCGAAGATGCACCAAGTCCCTTACCGCGCTGCGCTCAGCTCGTTAATGTACCTTGCAGTTGGTACCCATCCCAATATTGCCTTTGCCACCTCAATGCTCACTCAATTCATAGAGAACCCTGGTTGGGTGCATTGGGAAGCGCTCAAACGAATCTACCGCTGTTTACTTGGCACGAGGGGTTGGAAACTAACATATGGCACGCAGAAAAGCAGCCTCGTTGGCTATGCTGATGCAGATGGCGCGTCACAAGAACACCAGCATGCAATCACTGGATTCGCATTTCTCGTAGACGGCGGAGCTATTCTTTGGAGTTCTCATAAGCAGGAACTAGTCACACTGTTGACTACCGAGGCCGAGTACATCGCTGCAACCCATGCTGCCAAGGAGACCATCTGGCTTCGATGGCTCATTGCCGAAGTATTCCAACCGCTCAAACAGCCTACCACTCTGTATTGCAACAACCAATCGGCCATAGTGCTGACAAAGGATGGTAGCTATCACGCGCGCACAAAACACATAGACATTAGGTATCATTTTATTTGTTTTACAATTTTGGATGGCTCCATTCATTTACTTTATTGCCCTACTAATGATATGGTCGCCGATACACTTACTAAAGCTCTTCCCTCAGTCAAAGCCAAGCATTTTGCTTTCGAGCTAGGGCTTTGTGCTTGAGGGGGAGTGTTAGATTCCATTTATAGTTACGCTTACTTAATCACGATGTTACCTCACGCCCGTTCCTTTACAGTACATCTCAGTGAACTCTCTATTTACTGAGGTGAGTTAGCTAGTATCTCCCCATTGCTACCTTTACTTACCCTACTGTACATCCAACAGGTAGTACACTAATCCAATATAGTGAATTCTTTATTCACTGAGATCCAACATACCCACACAAACATCTTTGTCTTCCATCCACTGTGGAATGTGGCCGATGGATGGAGTGATCCAGATGTTTTCCGTCAATGACTGATCATTGTGAAGGTCGTTCAACTTTGTAGGCAGGGGGGTGGGAAGCAGGATTGACCATGAAGAGTCATAGAGTTCTTCAAGCTGTCGACAGTAAGTATTGAATTTGCAGATGGCGCTCATCAGGGTGGGTTGGCACTTGGCGATAGCCTTGCATGTTTGTTGATGGAGCTTCATACCTGGAGAAAGTGAGAAAAGACTACATGACTCAACTCAACGTACCAAGTGTTTTCTGTGCGCCTCCGATGGCCTGGTCCAGTTTGTCCCATTCAAAGAAACTTCCTATTGCCCATTTACATATATTGATTTTCAAATTGCGAACAAGGAGTAGAGTCCAGACAAAGTCAAGGTTGATATCTTGAAGTTCTGGGAACTTGTCGCCTACATTGAGCGACACATAAAGCATATCTACCTTCAACATCAATTATTCATGAGTACGCTCCAAACTCTCCATCGCCCCCATCGTATCATCAGAAAGCTCTTGCTTCTCCATTGTGAGCTTTGTGGCTTGGATTGCTTGATTGGCATTATTGATGTCGGCTTGAAGGGCCAAGCCAGTATCAAGCTCCTTCTTGAGGCATGCAGGAGCATCTAATAAAATACGGACGTTAGATTATAACCCAACTAACTGGGCACTTACAAGCTCGGACAGATAGTTGGGCTTCCTTTTGGGAAGCCCATTGCTTGCAGAGCTCTTTAACTGGAATGCCACACTGTGCAATGTCATCGGAGGCTGCTTTGCCTTGGTCCCACACACCACAGCAAAGGTGGCGAATAATCCAGTCACCAAGGTCCATTCGCATCTCGTGGCCAATTGCAGTGGCATGGCGATCAATCAGCCAAATGTAGCATTGCCGCTATGGCATTAAGTTAGTAATCGTTTCAAGAGCACCATACCAGGGTCTTACAAAGGAAGATCGTTCGATCCCAATGAGCTTGATCATGCAAGATCAAAGACGCTCGGTCCCTTCACCATCCGATAGTCCCAGGCCATCAGTTAACCGTGGGTTGAAAACCAGTTGGCATGCCCATTTGTGACCATAGGCATGCATGGCTGTGGTAGCAAACCGAAGACGAGACAGAACATTTTGAGGTAGTATGTTGTACTATTGAGGCTGACTGAGATCATAAACACACACATGGATTTCGTAAGGCACTCACCAGAGAGAGAATCCGGTCCATGACGCATCCTACATCGTATAAGACCACAATGGTGGCATGGGATAGCAGAAGCGAGATGAGATGACTAATAAGGGTGAGTGCGTATTTCTGTTGCTCCCCAGGAGTGTCGATGTTAGCAAAGAACAGGGGGATGTTGTGGCAACATATGAGGGCCATGAGCCCAGTGTCATTGAAGCTTTCCATCGATGTCTTCTGTTTCTTTCCATTGGCGGCTTTATAAGAGAATTTGCAGGAATCAAGCGCTTCATCAGGTATAATCACATCCTGGTGTTTAGCAGGCTTCTTGTGTTCCTTCTTAATATGCTGACCCATCATATCTACCTGACTTTTGGGAAGGAAGTAAGCTGGATTGTAGAAGGGTGGGCAGTCACCAGCGGAACGATGATGCTGGTGATGGAAATTTCCATCGGTGGACACATGAATGTTGCCTCCTGTGATAAGGGACTTGCTGAAAACGGTTCCACCGAAGCATGCAGGACATGGTTGAACAAGGACCTGCACGCAGCTTGTGGGAGCTAAGGGCATCTCAGAGGAAGGAATTGAACATGGAGTGAAGGGTATGAGGGCATATTTGAACAGCATATCAGATAATGACTGACTCAAAGATGGAGTTGTGGGAGTAGCAGATGAGCAGGCTGGAGTGATGGACATGGAAATATGGGGTGTTGAGGGAATATTCCCAGCATCTTTGAAGGCCTTGACGTGATCTTGGCAAATCTGGAGGGAAGCCTCCACCTGCCGCTCAACTTGGACTTGGAGGACATCATACCACTGCACAGCCGATGCAAGACTGTGCCGGAAAGGTTCCTATACAGGTTCCTGCTGTGTGACAATTAGACAACACACACTATCTGTAAATACCAACTTACATTGTTGTTTACCATGCGAAATCCTCGCTGAATATAGTACGTGTGCAATGCTGAGGAAAGGGTGTTGACAGTGTTGCATGACCGCTCAAAAAGAGCGCAGTAGAATGCCAGCAAATCAATGGAAACAGCCATACGAGGCTGCAAAGGGGTGGTAGGGAATAGACCGAAGTGAACAAGAATTTGAGGAAGTATTGCACATTTGCAGTTTGTCACTTGTATGGGGGTAAAATCTGATGCTGATGAGGAATATGTTCCAAAATACTAAAGGAACTTACGATCGAACAGGAGACATAAAATATTAACAGGTTTTCGTGTGCATTGAGATTGATAGCAAAGAGTGATGGCCAATGAAAATGGCGGGAGTGGCTTAGCAAGCGTTCAAGAGACGTAGTGAAGGTATGGGTGTATCAAAGTCGGAATGATGATTTCCAGCTGGTACATAAACGTTCAGCAGAGATATCAGGGAGGACACACTTGCGACCTGGAGGTTGAGCTTTCAAGGTTGCTTCCGGCAGCTGGGTGCCATCAGCAACTGGGTAGGATTCGCTGTCGCTTGGAACGAACTCTTGATTGCTTGAGTGAATGTAGTTTTCATATGCGAGCTCATCATTAAATTGGTCTGTAAAGCTTTCAATGGAAGGAGGTGAGGATGGGATCTCAGACTGAAGCTGTTCAAGGCGAGTTGCCAAGTGGCCACATTTGGTAGAATGGCCAGCGATTTTGATGTATTGTTGGGTTTTATGTTTGTCTCTAGGGTGCTGGGGGCTCTCGAAGTGCTTCCCAAGCCCCCCCAAAGTTATCTGCGCGCGTCGAGTGCCTACTCTTGGATCCATTGGTGAGCAAGAACGATGATGAGGAAAAAGAGTAAGTAAAACAAACATACCTGACATGATAGAAGACATAGATCTCAACGAGGCATGCACAGGGCACAAGCAAGGCCAGATGAATTTGAGGGGACTGAACGTGAGGTACTGACGAGGTTCGAAGGGTGCTGGATGGATTCAAGGGAATTGAACATGAGGTACTGACGAGGTTCGAAGGGTGCTGGATGGATTCAAGGGGATTGAACATGAGGTGCCGACAAGGTTTGAATGGTGCCGGGTGGATTTGGATGTGAGGTACTGACGAGGCTTGAATGGGGTCCAGATGGGGCCTGTTTTATTTTGGCTATGCGAGGCCGCGAGATGCGTGAATACAAAGTACTGACGAAGTCCGAATGGCGCCCGGACGAGGCCTGCTTTATTTTGGCCATGCGAGGCCCACAAGATGCGTAGTTAAAAAGACCTATTACCACCTACAAGGGAAATGGGTCTGTAAGACCATCAGAGTTTGAAAAAAGTGCTGCCTGAGGTGTGCTAAGCGTGGAGATATGGATTACCGTGGGGAATAATTCGTTTTAGGGTTGGAAGGAAAAATCAATCGATTTTCGCCTGCACTCTCGCAGTTTGCTGGCTGTCGATCGTGAAAGGCGCTTGAGAATGTTCTGTGAGGAGTACGCCTTGAAGCACTAGTGCAGCAGACGATAAGTGACACCGTCGCAATGGCGCACTGTCCATTGGTGAGTGGGCAACAAGGTTTGCATCCGATGGCATTTGGGGGCAGATGATATGATAGAGCTAGACATGTTTCAAAACTTATTTATGGATATCATTGAATGATACTCTTATAACTTGAGGCTGGGTTTGAGGTGTCATAGACATCTGCAAGTGTCACAATTTTTTATTCTTATTCTTTGAAAGACCTACAGATTCGTGGCCATGGCTGCAACTGTGGTTACCACTTCTCTCAGCTTCGCTTCTCCTTGATCATTCAGGACATCAAATGCCCATGTGTCCTCGGTACGATATCGTTGTCAGTTGACGATGACAGCATTTTGCCACAATGAGCCCCAGTTGGAGGGTCCAAGTCTTGGTGGTGAACGTGTAAACCGGGTTCCAAAGGCACTGACGCTGACAAGGCTTTGGCGTAGGGAGAGCGCTTAATGAGAACTCACGGAAGTGGTTGCGCATCTGATCGTTGGCAAGG
The DNA here is from genome assembly GCA_038093115.1 of Hortiboletus flavorubellus. Classification (NCBI taxonomy): domain Eukaryota; kingdom Fungi; phylum Basidiomycota; class Agaricomycetes; order Boletales; family Boletaceae; genus Hortiboletus; species Hortiboletus flavorubellus. Next base: position 13,176 of record JBBPRR010000632.1, on the reverse strand, counting down.
GCCCGGTGGTGGGTGGAGAGGTGTCCTTGAGAGCACCATATGTGTTTGAGCTGGATGAACAAGATTGGCACACGTCTTTTGCAGGTGATATACCTGCTTTATAATATAACTGAGGTCAGCTTCAAGTTGAGTGTGCAGTTGCTAGGTCTATGAAGTGGCAGTGCTGAGCACTGAGCTTAGTACCTACACTCCAAGTCCCTGATAACACGTTGATCCCCCAACTTGCCAAGTTGATATGTGTACTAGTAGTCAAAGTTCAAGCCCAAGCGCCTGAGTACGAAATCTGCAACCACGCCAAACATCCATCCAAATGTGGGTTTGATTCGCAAAGGCTATGATATCGAAGTAATGAAAATAGAATATACAGGGAGGATGCTGAGCATGAGATACCAAGTCGATATATGTAGCCTTGAGCTACAGAAGATCGTGTACCAGTTGTATGTGATGGTGGATAGATATGAATAAGGATAACATATCCAAGTGTGGTCGGGATATAAACATTTGATGTTATCGTGCAGAGAAGAAAGCGTGCATGCATAGAGTATTGATACAAACGTGGAAACAGTCCCAGAGAAAAAGAGCATAAGAGCATAGTGGATATAGTGGAGAAACTGGGTAAGGTGCATCGTCAACCATGCACGAAGGCACAGGCGATGGGAACAACGCTGGAAAAAAGTCATCTATGCCATACACAATAATTGGCTTTGGGAGGGACTGTTGAATGAACTCATATTACATGGTAGTAGTTCATTTATAGTAGTTAGTTCACATGCACTTCATGTAGCGTATATAACTTTCAGACTCAGTCATCTGAGTTCTAATTCACTCTTGACCAGCAACCACTATCATCACTAAGTTACCCAACCACAGCAGGTAAGCCAAGTAACTCCATACTGCATACTTCTGACAGGTTATGAGCCCTGATGATCGTGCTGTGTGACTTGATCGCCACCATCACTTGGTTTTTTCCTACTCCCGCCCTCAGATGTGTCTCACGCTCTCTGGTGTGGTAAGTCGTGTTCTAATGCGTTTTTACGCTTGAACACATGCGACATGTCGCCCCCTACGCATTTTTACACTTGGGTATATGCGACTAGATCCTGGACATAAGGGGAGACTATGTCTCACCAGTCCAAGGACTCTGAGAGCATAATGCACGTATCTACGCCCCTTCCCTCTTTTTCCTTTATTCTAGTTGGAAGTTAACTGACATCTCTTTGTCCTAGACCTACCCTTTCTCACTATGTCCTCCAAGATCGATACTTCTAATGCCAACAAGGTCCCTGACCTCACCAGCCCCAACTATCTCAAGTGGCGCTCCCTCGTGCAGGCCTACCTCCATACCCTTGGTGCCTTCTGGGCGATCACTGCTGAATGCCCCAATGAACTCACCAAAGGAGAGTCCGACCAGGTTCTCAACCAATTGTGCATCAATGACTGGCACACTGCAAATGAGAAGGCCCTCGGCGCCATGGTCCTTAAGATGTTCCCAGCCCTCGCCCACCCCTTCTATGACTCGGACTCGGCCAAGGACGTCTGGAATGCCCTTGAGGCAAAGTTCTCTACTCTGTCCACCACCTCCAAATATTTGGAGTTTAAAGCGATGATGGACACCACTATCCTAGAGGACCAGCACCCTCAGGCTGCATTCTCGAAGTTGAAACAATACTTCAACCTTCTCCGGACCTACCAGAATGAGATCCCCACTTTCCTCCAATCCCTCATAGTACTAGTGGAGTTACCGCGGTACATGGATGTGTTCACCCAACTTCTGAACATGTTCACTTCTGGCGCCTCCACCTTATCTGTGAAAGGAAAGGAGAAAGATGAGGACGACCTGACTAAACTCCCCACCCTCGATGAGATTGAGCGGATGACCCTAGTCGCTTGGCAGCAATACGTGTCGAAGCATAAGCCCAGGCAAGACAACCATGCAAGGAAGATTTCCGCAGTCAAATGCAAGCCTGCAGATCCCCAGTTCCAGCAACAGCAGCAGCAGCGTCCACAGGAGCAGCAGCAGCAGGAGGGGAATCAGCCACAACAAGGAGGACCACAGGAGAAGAAAAAGAAGACCACTCGAGGTCAGCGCTCTGTGCAAGGGCAAGCGAAGCAAGATGCTCATGCCCAACGTCACGAAAATGCGCACTTCAATGACGCCACCCCCTCCTTTGCTTTCTCTGCCACCATCATCATTGATCCTGCCATCGTCAAGGCTGGACCCTCTGTTGTCGACCCTTGTTGTCACACCCACACCACTGGTGAGGCCCACTACAGCCCACCTGCCTTCCCTCAAACAAAGAATGCGATATCTCTCACTCGACGTCTTGAGATTACTCCCACCATCGAGACTGTAAGACATCTTAATAAGGTCACAAATAGTAAACTCACTCGCACCCCCATCCTCAATGCCGAAGACTATGACTTCAGCGCCCCTGGCCCCTCGCGTCCACCACAGTACAAAGACCACAAGGCAGACTTACCAATCCACCACCTCCCCTCGTCCTTCTCGGGCACCTTCGGAGAAGATGTCCCTTCCTATGAGGATGCGATGGAAGACGATTCGTCTTCGCTCCTCAACCGCCTCCACCAACCCACTCAGCCCGCTGCCCTCATCGAGATGGATGAAGACACTGTCTCCATCCACTCCGGCCAGGTAGAGGCTGGTGAATTTTATGCCACCCAAGAAGAGGAAGAAGAACTCCCCTTTGAGGAATATTTCGACTTGGATGGCGGATATGAGGATGAAACGTATGTCTCTTCCTCGTCCCACTCACATCTCCCAGACACTGATGAGCAACTTCCTTACTCACCACAGTATGTAGAATTTATTCTATCGTCTGTCGTAGATAGTGATGAAATGGACATCTTTTCTACACTCCCTTACTCTCTGTGTGACAGTTGTGAGAACCATAACATCAAAAGTAAAGGGAAATCGTGTACACAGAAGGAGGATGCAGAAATGTGACTCCTTGATTCTGGAGCTTTGGCTCACTTTACCAATAACTTTGACGCTTTTGTCAAGTATCAGGCCTATCGCAAACCTCACTACACCCAAATTGCGAATGGTAAAGCACCAGTCTTAGGCAAAGGTAGCGTCCTTATCCGCTACAAGGAGAACATTGTGTGATTATCACCAACAATTTACATGCCAGATTGTACCATTAACCTGATCTCTCTTGGCACACTCCTAAAGGACAACTGCCTACAGGCAAGGAGCATGAAAGGCTTCATGCACGTCATTGATGACTGCACCAAACACGACCTGATCAATTTCCACTCTCATGGAAATAGTACCATGTACTGGGTGAGAGCCTCTGTCGTCCATGATCATACTAGAGCGAATATTGATATGATCGCCGTGGATTACAAACTACTCCATCGCCACCTTGGACACCCCTTCAAGGATGTTCTAAGGGCTGTGTGAAAACACATTAGAGACTTCCCAAACATGACTATCCCGCCTGTGGAACCAGTTTGCCCTGACTGCCAGCTAGGCAAACAATCCAACCGACCCTTTGCTGTGAATGACCTTCGTGCAAAGAAACCCTTTGAACTTGTACACTCTGATCTAAAGTCCTTTGAGACTGAATCATATCACAGATTGAGGTACATTATCGTCTTTTATGACAATTACACATCCCAAGGATGGATCAAACCCCTCCGGACTAAGGACCAGGTACTTGCTGCCACCAAAGAGTTCATAAAGTACATCAGCAATCAATACTCTGCCTTGATAAAAGGCTGGATGTCCGATGCAGGAGGAGAATACAAATCAACAGCCTTTGGGCAATTGATGCGGGACAATGGCATTCATATTTATGAGTCTGCACCTTATACCCCACAACAAAATGGATGAGCTGAGCGATTTATTCGCACTCTAATGGACAAAGCACAAGCAATGCATCTTCACACCTGCCTACCTGATTCTTATTGGGAGTTTGCTGTTTAGCACGTGGTACATGTGTACAATTGCACTCCCAAACAAGGTTTAAACTGGAGGACACCTCATGAACTTTTAAACAAAGTTCCTTCAACAATATCTCATCTGCACGTCTTCGGATGCGCCACATATGTTCACCTTCCAGTGGACACTTGCGGAGGCAAGCTACAGCCTAAATCGCAGCTTATGATTTACCTAGACATAGCACCAGGTAATGAGTGCAATTACTTATTCATGCACCCCAATAACGTGCTACACACGTATGCGCATGCCATTTTTGATGAGAATCTATTCCCCCGGTGCTCAGGGGCTCGGCCGCATAAGCCGGTAAGCGCACCTCCACAACCCCACAAGCACCCGAGGAATCCCTCGCATCCTCAATTAAATGAGGAAAGCGATGATGATGGCTTGCCAGGCCCTTCTGAGCGAATACGCCGTGCCCCTTCAAACCCAAGTCCCCTACCTTCTGAGCGAAATCCTTTGCCTGAACCAGTTGTCCCAGAATGAACGCCTTCTCCTCCCCATACTCCTCCAAGGAGACTCCCTCCTCTGAATGCCCCTCCTGCCTTGCCATGCCAATCTGAGCGAATCAAGCAACCGCCTCGCCGACCTGGCAACATTTATGGAGAGTGCCGCAACCCGGTGCAACAAATTAAAGAAATTGAGCGCGATTCGCACTGGAAAGACCTAACAGGTCAATCCGCCCCTTTTGCGCCGGAAACACCCAACGTTCCCGGTGCCATGCCTCCATCCCCCACTCCTTCTGAAGATGACATCGAATGCATGATCTGGGAAGGGGAAGACACTATAGTAGTATACCTATGTGCAAAGGCAGTACCCCTCGATGAAAGGCCTAATAAGCCCAATTACTGAGAATGGTCCTATAGAGACATACTATGCCTACCTGAATCAGAGCGAAAGCAGTGGTTCAAAGTGTGCAAAACAGAGTTAGACATGCTGAAACAACGCAAAGTCTTTGAAGTCTCTGACCGCCCCACTGGCCAAAAGGTCATTAAGAATCACTGGGTTTTTGATGAAAAATCAGATGGCCGAAAACGTGCCCAACTAGTAGCGAAAGGTTTCTCGCAAGTCAAAGGTCTAGATTTCGATCAGATCTTCAGCCCAGTTGTTAGATTCAAAACAGTGCGATGCATGCTCGCCTTGGCTGCCCTAGAGAACTGGCACTTGTCCAGTCTCGATGTGTGATCTGCCTATTTATATGGCAAACTAAATGAGGAAATCTATATGGAATTCCCAGAAGGCTTTGTGCCTCCTCATCTTAAAAACACAGTTCTCAGATTACTCCACGCTCTTTATGGGCTCAAGCAAGCAGGATTAGCTTGGTGGAACAAGCTCAATCAATCAATGAAAGAACTAGGCTTTGAGCGACTTCAAACAGACGCTGGCCTTTTCATTTACAGAGAAGCAAATCAAATTGTTGTAGCTATAATCTACGTGGATGATGCTCTCTTCTGTGGCCCTTCAAAAGTTTTTGTTGAAAAAGTCAAGGCTACCTTCATGAAAAGGTGGGAATGCCGCGATCTCGGGAATGCACGTGAATTCCTCCAAATGAATATTCATCGAGATGATCGCTGGTTACACATTGACCAGCACAAATACCTTAAGAAAGTACTAGAGTGATGCAAAATGATCAACACAAAACCTGCTCGTACACCCCTACCTCAAGTTTACCAACCTGAGAAGAATACAGCCCCTGTCAATACGGAACTTCGGACACGATTCCAGACAGTAATCGGCTCGTTGTTATACCTAATGCTTGGTACTCGCCCAGACATTGCTTATGCAGTCACACAAATGGCGCAACAGTCTGCCAACCCATCACAGGAGCACTTAGATAAAGCTCTGTATATTTGCCATTACCTACTTGGCACCTGTGATTATTCGCTTGTGTACGACAGCTCCTCTGGATGCAGAATTACCGCTTGTACTGACTCCGATTGGGGAGCAGATCCAGAAACTCGCCACTCCCAAACAGGATTTTACTTGAAGTTGGCGAATGGTGTTTTCCTCTGGAACTCACATCTACAAAAGACCACAGCCCTCTCTTCTACAGAGGCTGAGTACATGGCCTTGAGTGATTGTTCTCGCCAGGTCATATGGGTCAAACAGATGTTTGAGGAATTAGGGTTCCATTTCAAATCCATTCCTATTTGTGGCAACAATCAAGGTTCTACTTTTATAGCCAACAATCCTGTCACCGAATGTCGCACCAAACACATACCCATCTGCTACCACTTTGTACACGATGCTGTAACCGATCAGCAAGTGGAGATCTTCTATATTGAAGGGACTGACAATCCTGCCGATATGTTCACAAAGAACCTCGGATATGTCAAATTCGAGCAATGTAGGTCCCAAATCAGTTTGAACATTAAGCCCGCTGTTACGCGAAGCGTACATGAAGGAAGACTCGAAGGATTTGTACTCCTCAGGAGGTACTCACGAAGAGACTCTACGTCTGAGCGAGTTACAAAGAACAAGGGTTCGAGGGTTACGAGGGACGATGGTCAAAGACAAAGGTTACTGAGGATGAGGGTCTCTGTCAATCAGACAAGAGGACACAAGAGTATGCTAGATTGCATAGAACAAGTGTAAAGAATACAAGTACAGACGGTCTAGTATAAGTAGTAGGGGACGCGTCAGCAGAGAACTCTAGAGAAGGTAGAAGAATGTTTAGGTAAGGGGACGTGTCACCTACGTCGTGTGAAAAGGAAGGAACTACGAGACCGATGCAAGAGAATCGGCTGAGGAGGGACTAGTCCGAAGAACCAAAGAAGAACAAGAAAGAAGGAATCAAAGAAGAACAAATATAGAAGTAATGGGAGAAACAAGAAGTAAACTGCAATTCCATATCGTCCGAAAGTAACCTAAGAAAAGATGTACTCGTCGTGGGAAACAGAAAAGGTAAAGGCGATTGGTTAGAAGAAAAACCGTAACATTACCCCCGTTATACAATTGAACTCCTGGTTCGAGACAAATACCTTCAGGAAGGTCCGTCGTGAGGGTGGGAGGAAGGGCCGAAGAGAACGGTGGATTGCTCGTAGGATAGCGCCTCAAATGGACAGTCGTCTGCCACATGTCCCTGTTGATTACAATGGCTGCATAGTCGTTCAGGGCAAAAGTGGCGTCCATGTCCCCAGTGATGGCAAAAGTCGCATTGGGTGTGAAGGCAAGCAGTCTGAGGGTGGCCAGGAGCTGACAGGTGGCAGTACTGACAGGTGTAATCCGGGCAATTCTCTCGATAGTGACCAAGACGATGACACCGAAAGCATTTGGAGAGAGCAGAGGTAGGGTTACGAGGGCGAATAGGCATGACGCGAGTAGGAGAGGATAAAACTCGACTGCTGTCAGGGAGATAGTGATGTACAGCTTCAACCGCAGCTCGATGTTGTACCATTAGGTCTTCGGGAATTTCCTCAACCATAGTGGGGGAGGAGGAGACAGATGAAGGGGTGGGAGAAGAGATGCGTTCGGCAAGAGCAGGAGAAGAGGAAGGAGCCGGTATGGGAGTAGGAGGAGAAGAATCGGCAACTGCGGGTAACTGAGCTCGTTGCAGATAACGGTCTCTGTCCACCATGGGTAAAGAGAGGTAGATGCGACGGAAGGTAGGATAGATGAAGGATGGAGAAAGACATTCAACGTATTGATGAAAACCATAGAGATAAAGAATGGTCAAAACTCGCCGGGGGAGTGCATCTAAGTGCAGGCGAAGAGGAAGGCCAAACTCCGTGGGAAGATCACTTGGGGCTGCTTGAAAATGGTATCGTTGAGTGACGGAAATTTCATGGAAGAGACGAACGAGTTCCTGAGTAACCGTATCTTCCTCATAAAGAGGGAGGGCTTCGACGGTGCGGAGGAGGACGGGACTTGCGAGGATGGTGGCGTAAAGCGTGTAGGCAGCGGAGATGGGTAACAAGGTAGGCGAGACTTGCCTGGAACGCAACGGGGAGGTAGATGCCGAAGAAGACGAGAGTGAAGAAGAAGCAACCGAGGAGGAGAGAAAAGCCATATTGATCATCGAAGAAGATAAATTCAAAACAAAACATATGTTGGGGGGGTACTTCACGAAGAGACGCCACTTCCCAGAGGAAAGAGAAAGAAAGGATAGAGACCTACAAAAGATTGTGAGTCCGTTTATAAGTAGAAAGAATGTCAGGGGCATGACGGAGATTAGATTCAGATTCCCAAGTGTTTTCGGCCGAAGAATAACCCTTCCATGCAGTCAGGTACAAGTGGCGACCTTTTGTTCCTTTGTGAGAAACAATGTGATCCACTTCGTATTCTTCTTCGGAGTCAATTAGATCCGGCGGAGGTCGGGGGAAGGAGGGACCATGTGCTTCGGTTTGTTTAAAGGGAGATAAGAGGGATGCATGAAAGACGTCATGGATTTTCCATGTGGGTGGAAGATGGAGTTGGTAGGTGAGTGGGGATAGGACCTGAGAGATTTCGAAAGGTCCGTGGCGTTTGGGGGAAAGTTTTTGGGAAGGATAACCAAGCCGGAGATTAGTGGCTTCTAGCCAAACTTTGTCACCAACCTTCCAAGGGGAGAACTTTCGCATAGAGTGAAGAGTCATGATCCGGCGAGCGGACTCATGTGCAGCGAGGGCTTCCTTTCGGGCATGTTCTAGAGAGGATAAACGATTTTCCAAAGCAGGAATAAACATCTTTCCGAGGAGGGGATAAGCACGAGGTTCGTAGCCATAAAGGAGAGAGAAAGGGGAAACTTTGGTGGAACTGTGTGGGATGGAGTTGTGAATAAACTCGGCGGAAGTGAGGAAGTGAGACCAGTCATGTGGGTTGTTGGCACAAAAGATGCGAAGATAGGTTTCGATCTCTTGATTGGCTCGTTCAGTTTGTCCATCAGTTTGTGGGTGGTAAGCAGTAGAGAGACGAACGTCGTACTTGAGGAGGCGAGTGAGCTCTCTGGCAAAGGCAGAGGCAAACTGAGGACCTCTATCAGAGATAACAGAGTCATGAAGGCTGAATCGTTTGAACACAAAATTGAAAAAGAGTTGAGCAATACCCTTGGCATCGACAGTCTTGGAATAAGGGGCAAGAATTACCCCCTTTGTAAGGCCGTGATTGACCACGACCATTAAAGAATCATAACCCTAGAAAAGAGGAAGATCCGTGACGAGGTCGACAGAGAGTTGATGGAAAGGCAAGTGAGAAGAGGAAGGGATAGGGTTTAGGGGAAGGGTGGTCGGGTGAGTAAGAGTTTTGTTCTGTTGGCAAACGGAACATCCAGCAACAAAATGAGAAACAAAAGTGGAAAGTCCGGGCCACCAGAAATCATGTTCCAAGATAGCTTTCGTGCGAAAACGGCCCAAGTGGCCAGTGAGAGGAGAAGAGTGAATGGAATGAAGAAGGGAAGAGCGAGAGGCCGGAGGAACATACATACGACCTTTGAAAAAGAGATGACCATTATCGAAGGTCCAATCAGAAAGGGAGGAACGAGGGAAAAGCGGAGAACCATCGGCAAGATTAGCAAGTGCACGAAGAATGAGAGGATCGGAGGAAGAAGAATTTCGTATGTGGGTCGCAAGGGAAATATCCAAAGCATTAATAATCGCAGGATCAGGGAGAATGGGAGTGTCTGCATTGTCCATAGTGGTGTTGAGATGATCTCGCCAAGAGAGAGCATCAGCAGGAGTTATTTGAGTACCAGGAAGAACTTTCCAGGCAATATCAAAGTCCTGGAGGAAGAGAGACCATCGAGTCTGACGGCGAGAGAGTTTACGTGGATCTTTCAAATAAGAAAGGTTCTTGTGATCAGTGATAATGGTGATAGGATGGGAGGTGCCTTGAACATATTGATGCCATTTAGTAAGAGCGAGAATGACGGCAAGGAGTTCTCGATCTTAGATATCATAGTTATGCTCAGTGAGAGCAAAGGTGTGAGAAAAGTAAGCACAGGGATGGAGATCGCCATTGGTGTCAGCCTGGAGGAGGACAGCTCCAGCTGCTAAGAGAGAAGCATCAGTCATGATGGAGAAAGGGCGAGTGACGTCAGGAATAGCAAGGACAGGGGTGGAAGCAAAAGCTGATTTGAGGGAGTCGAAAGCTTTTTGTTGGAGGGAGGTCCAGTTCCAGGAGATATCCTTGCGAGTGAGGAGAGTTAATGGGGCGACAGTGTGGGAGAAGTTAGGGATGAATTTCCAATAGAAGTTAGCAAAACCAAGGAAGGAACGAACTCCTTTGACTGAGGTGGGAGGTTTCCATTTACAGATAGCAGATGTCTTGACAGGGTCCATCTGGATTAGTCCCTGACCGATGATCATTCCTAGGAATTCGATGCGAGGGGCGTCAAAGATACATTTCGCTAGCTTCAGGAAGAGTCTGTGTTCACGAAGACGAAGTAGGACTCGACGAGTGCGTTCATGGGGGAGAGCTAGGTCACCATTGGTATGAATACCAAGGTCATCCATGTAGATTTTAAGCCAGCGTTCAGCGATCATGTCAGCGAAGATATGATTCATGAAGGCTTGGAATGTGGGGGGGGCGTTACAGAAACCAAAGAACATTACTGTGGGTTCAAAGAGTCTAAAGGGTGTGATGAAAGCTGCTTTCCATTGGTCAGATTCCTTGATTCGGATGTTGTTATATCTCCATTGGATATCGAATTTGGTGAACCAGGTGGAGTCCTTCATGTCATCGATGAGTTCAGGGATAAGAGGGAGAGGGTATGCATTGCAAATGGTGTGGGAGTTAAGATATCGGTAATCTTGGCAAGGACGAAGAGAACCATCCTTCTTGGGAACAAAGAAGAATGGGGCGGCTTGGGGGGATTTCGAGGGGAGAATACGACCAGTTGTAAGATGTTCGTCAATGAATGATCGACAAGCTTCTTGTTCTTTAGGGTTCAAAGGGTATACTTTGGCAATTTTTGGGACAAAGGAAGGTTTCAAGTCAATGGTATGGTCAAAGGGGCGGTGGGGAGGGAGTTGATCATAAGTCTTCTCAGAGAAGACATCCTCGAAGTCGTGGCACCAGGAGGGAAGAGAGATTTCGGCCGGTTTGTTTTCTTGGGCAAGTTGGGTGGATAGCGTCACCTTGTTGATGGTTTCACCCTTCTGGGGGAGGTAATAACTCGGAGATGCATCGACCCCGTTTGGATATCTTTCTGTAAAAAGGGTGGAGATTTCATGGTCCACATCTAAGTCAAGGAGTTGAAGAAGATATCATCGAGGGAGTTCCTCAGCGGAAAGAGAGGAAGGGATGTCGTTTGGGAGGGAAATAGTGTGAGAAGACCAGTCGATCTGGGGGTTCCGAGAACGTAGCCAAGGCATACCAAGTATGATTTGTTTTCGACCGAGGGAAAGGACCATCAGTTTGATAGGTTCGGGTCGTTTTCCAATATGGATCAGAGGTCGAGCTCACCAAAGGATAGTGCCCTTCTTGTTCAGAGTGCCGTCCACATTATAAGCTTCGAGGAGTTCAAGGAGGCGTTGCAAGGGGTAATTCATATGAGAGAGGAGCCCGAGGTCAATGAAGTTTCTGGTAGCTCCGGAATCTATGAGAGCAGTGGTGACGACGATTTGCTTTCCGACTTGTAGCTTTACAGGGAATCGAAGGGTGCGTTCATTTTGTGGAGCTACGATTACATGACAGATAGACTGGGAAGGAGATGTCGAGGCAACTTCCCAGTTTAAAAATCCTGTTCTACGTTGATTACAGAAACTTCCTCCTTGTTGGCCTCCAATTCGTCATAGTACATTTGGAGAACTTGAAGGATTTCTCCTTCATCCTTTCCCTTGGTCTTGAGAGAGTTAACGAAGACAGCAAGGGGTGAAGAGGTTTCAGCGAGAGGAGGAGTGGGCAAGGAGGGTGGTGCGGTTTCAGTGGTACGGATATTCTGCAGGCGAGGAGGTCGTGGGGTGAAGTTGCGAGGTTTGTTACATTGAGAGGCGTTATGTCCAGTGTTGCGACATTTAAAGCATCGTCCTTTTCGAATGCATTTGGCTCGTTCCTGGGGGGTAAGCTTAGAGAGTGAGATGGCATCGACGTCCATAGCATTGGGGTCTTGGGTAGAAGATGAGGGTCGCATGGGAGTGAAAGATCTACCACCTTTCAGGGCGAGAATACACATTTTCTGCGCATGGAACGTCTTGGCTTTTTCGATCCATTCTTTTACTGTGGTGGGGATGGTTGCCATGGAGAGGATCATAGTGGCGAGTTGTTGGTCAAGTCCCAAAGAGAACTGGTCAATAAGGGTGACATCGTCGGTGATTCCAGCACGGGAGGAAAGGTTTTGGAAATCGGTAATATACTTCTGGAATTCATCATCAGTGACTCCATCGGGACGACGGAAAGATTTCTGGGTGAGTTTAGATAGCTCGTGGTGAGCGGTAGCTTTGGTGTCGAAGGGGAAGAAGGTGGATTCAAAATTTTTGGTGAATTTGTCAAAGGTTAAGTCCAATGGGTCGGCAGTGACATCGGCCATCTTGTCATACCACATCTTGGAGAAGGAAACTCCTTGTCCTTGACTCATCTTGTTCAAGGTGGTCATGATTTTCTGGGAGTCGAGGGTATAAAGATCTTTGTTGATGGAGAAGTACGCATTCATGGCTTTAATCCATCGTGTGGCGTTGGCGGGTTCGCCAGAAAAGTCGGCGGGGAGGGCTGCTTTAAGTTCAGTGGCACGAGACATGGGGGCTGGGGTGGTCAAAGGGTTGAACGTCAGGGGGTTGGCTGGGGTACGAGGCTGTCTAGAATGCAGAGGGGTACTAGGTCCTGGGGTTGCTGTGGTCAAAGGGTCGAGATCGATGTCGATATCAGAGGTGTTTTCATCAAACAACCCAAAGCGTCTGCGAGTCGCTCGACTAGAGTGGCTGGAAATCTTGCTAGTGGGGGTGTCCTGCTCCTAGATAGGAGGGACGAAAGGTAACACTCATTCTTTTGTTACGCGAAGCATACACGAAGGAAGACTCGAAGAATTCGTACTCCTCAGGAGGTACTCACGAAGAGACTCTATGTCTGAGCGAGTTACAAAGAACAAGGGTTCGAGGGTTACGAGGGACGATGGTCAAAGACAAAGGTTACTGAGGATGAGGGTCTCTGTCAATCAGACAAGAGGACACAAGAGTACGCTAGATTGCATAGAACAAGTGTAAAGAATACAAGTACAGACGGTCTAGTATAAGTAGTAGGGGACGCGTCAGCAGAGAACTCTAGAGAAGGTAGAAGAATGTTTAGGTAAGGGGACGTGTCACCTA
>JBBPRR010000631.1:0-19079 GCA_038093115.1 Hortiboletus flavorubellus | reverse complement strand
AAGGACGGGAAATGGATTGCAGCGGGGACAGTCTGGGACAATGTGCATGTCTGGGATGCAAATACATACGAACAAGTCTTCGCACCCAAGGGGGGTTCCAGCGCCATCACCGGAGTCGATTTCTCGCCCGATTCTTCTCGGCTCGTCGCTGCATCGTGGGGAGGCGCAGTCACCGTTTCAGACATCGGAACACGCAAACGAGTACAAATACTCACCCACGAGAATAAGGTGTTCGCAGCGAAATACTCACCACAGGGCGATCGAATCGCGACAGCCACTCCCTATTCTGTTCGAGTCTATGGCAGCAGTGATGGCCGCTTCCTCGTGGAAATCAAAGCAGGAGTGATCCAGCGGTACAACACTGGTCTCGTCTGGTTCAACAACCACCTCCTTGTCGTATCGGACCATAAAATCAAACAATTCGAAGCATCCACAGGGTCAGCAGTCTCGGAGTGGCCAGTTCCCGATACCGGTCAATTCTCGTGCATTGCCCTACCGAAGACCGGGGAATTTATTGCATGCTCTGCGAAACGTACCGTCACACTCTGGGACACGGCGACACACACCCAACTCGGTGTCATCCAGCACCCTCGAGACATATCTTCGATCGCACTTTCTCCCGACGACCTGTTTATTGCGATTGGTGGAGAGGACGGGCAAATCATCATCGAAAGTTTATCTCGCATCACTGTAAGTAGCATGTATTGTTGGATCACAGCATGTTTGAACAATTCTACTGTCAAATTCGGTTGGCACACAATGTTAGGCGTCTACTCGCAAGCAAGAACAACAAAGCGAACAGCCTTTGATATTGGGAGGTCACGGCAACAATCCAACAGACCCCACTCCAGTAGGATTTCATCACCCTTTCACCACGAGCGTCGCACTGACTCGATTGTGTACAAACTCCAGGAAGATCATGGTATGGCCGGTCTGGAGCCAAATAACAAAGATCGCAGCACCGACCTGCTCGATGTATGCGTTTGTTCCCTATTTGAAGCAAGTTCTTACGATCGCATAGCTCGAGTTGCCGTCGAGCACGCCGGCCCCCTTATTCAACTATGACGAGGTTGGTCCCCACTATGTTCTTTACTTGTTTCTGTGTTGACACTACTGAGAGCCACCCTCGCCGGCAACCTCTACCCATGCTCCTGAAGACCAAGAACCCCCGCCTGGCTCATTCCATCCTGTACCACAACTATTAGATGTCCGGCTAGCCCCAGAGACACCTGGACAACATTTCAATACCACCAAGTCCTCTCAGCGCTTGTCAATGTTGAAAAGCTGGCTACATAAGAGGACGAAGAAGAGTAACAAGGACCCGGCTCTGAATAAGGCTGATCTAGTTTCCAGGATGCCACGTCGGCTTTCCCCGCCCAATTCTCGATCTCGTTCACGGTCACCAACGAGGGTGAATGCTGTGAATGAGGGGCCTCCGAGGATGGCTGCAGGCAAACGTCAGCGGGTGAGTGCTCCTGATGTGCAAATGTGTGGCCAGTTTAACATATTCATATTCTCCTAGCGAACGGTCTGGAGACCCCCTACGAAACTACAGGTTCGTCGTCCCTCCAGTGTCTTCACATTTACTCATCACACATCACAGCGCGAACAACCTACCAATGCTGTACCTCCGATGGTCCCCTCCGAGAACGCCTGCTCTAGCAGACAGGGTGCTGCAGATTCAGGCCAAGCGGGCGCGGTGTGTCTTTTTCCGGTGACGATAAGGATAAGCCCCGTCGTGGCAGCTCATCTCCTATCAGACGCAGCAAGCGGACGATGGATCGGCACCCTCGATCGGGAGTGTCCGTGTGACTGTGCGCGTACTTTACTTCAGCTGACATTGTTGGACTCACGTTCGACCAGCGTCATCTCGGATCAGGAAAAACATCAATCGCACTCACGTTGCCCGACTGGATGTTGTGTTTTAGATCAAGTGCGCATTGATTCAATGTAATATACATGCAGATCCTACCGTATGTAGACACCAACCGTACGGTTGTTCGGATCCATGTTGACTCGGAATAGTCCATGACTTACTCAACAGCCCTATTGGAGTAATACAACTCCAAGACATATCGGTATCCGTCGAGGCGGTCGTCCATGCCATCATGTATTTGATGTACTATTTCGTCCGCGCCCCAGCATACTCGGGCGAGCAACACCGTACAATGGAGAGGACGCGCAGGCCCAGAGACTGGACGTTAACAAGCCAGTCCGAGTGAGACAGGTCGTTCTCACCGACGGGCTCGGCTTTTGTGTACTCTAGGGAATGCATCGAGAAACAGACTCCCTCGGGCGGCGTGCTTGGTGTGTGGGATGGGTTTGTGCTCTCGGGATGCACTTGCCAGTGTCGTACTCGTTCAAGTGGCAGTGGTCTTATCCACTCCCGGGGTATTTTGGTTTGTCGACGCGCTAGAGTGCTTGACGTTCTGTGTTGCTCGTCCGAGCACTCCCATCCCGCCGACTGAGTCGACCTCGTCACCTGCCACCCCCCAAGGGATCGCAGCCACTCCGTAATAGACTCCGTACTTGCAGCGCGGTTATCGGTTCGACTGGCCGGGGCGTTCTGGTGGGTTCAACCCGTACATGGTAGACCCCCTCATCTCCGTGGCTATGATCGTCCTCGCAACTCGCCAGGAACCTTGTCATGATCATCACTCGCTTGGTCCCTGCAAGCTACGCTCCCCACACAAAGCTTGGTATCCTCTTTGGCATTCTTGGACTTTGCACACATGATTCGATGGACATATATAGGGTAGCTGGATAGATGATAGCCCAACTCTCTCTTTCCCCATCTTTTCACCCACAATGATACGCTCACTCACTTTCTTATTTTGCGTGAGCGTCCTCAGTGGTTCCCACCTCGTCGTAGGTCTACAGTCCCTTCGCTGCTGCCCCCTTGTCGTCGACTCGGACTCGTCATTCTTACCTACTCTTACTTGGCTATCATCCTGCGTTCGCGTTCACGATGTCCCTGGTTGCGCAGTATGTGCTTCCCAACGTGTCACCAAGCCTGACGCCATCTCTGGTGCATGCCTCGCGACTGGCTAAGCGTTGCATCCAGGAAGTGGTGGTAGAGCGTGTAGTTACCCCGGACGCAGCGCCGTCGTTGCTCTATACATCGAGTAGTCCTTGGTGTTGAGTCATGTATCGCCGGATTCAGGCTCGCACCCGACGGTATCGTAGTTGGTGAAACGATATTCATGTCACGGGACATTGGAAGATAGGCGTGGCCTTTCGAGTTCGAGTTCAATGTAATAGCAAACCATGTAGTGCCTAATGCAACGGGTAGACTTGTCAACCTCGCAGACAGCTATTCATATGCATGTTTTCATGACGTGGCACTGGAGGAACGATTGATTCCTCGGGTTGTCTTGGCACTGACAAGCGCCGAAAACACGAGGTGTGGAGCGTGCGCAGTGTGGTCTAGATAAGCATATAAAGAGAAACAGATATACCATGTGGATAAGCCGCACCTTGCCCATTGACCTACCCTGCTTCATTGTATCGCTTGTGACCACGCCGCCGACAATGACCAGTGCGTACTGACAAGATGGAACACGAATCAACGCTGACTGTTGGACAAGGGTTCCAACGCATAAAACGAAACGATCCAGAAGAACGTCGGCCCACTGCCCATAACCGACCGACTGCGGTGACATTCTCACCGAATGGCGAGTACACCTTTAGTGGCAGTGACAATGGAGTTCAAGTACAACGAGTGGCAGACGGCGAACACGTGGCAACAATGGCAACAGAGCACCGGGTCATGCAGGTCATGTGTCTCGCCGTGTCCAAGGACGGGAGACGGATCGCAGCGGGGACAAACTTTGGCGATATGTTTGTGTGGGATGCAAACACACACAAACAACTTTCTGTAGCCAGGGGTGCCAGGACCATCAATGGGGTCGATTTCTCGCCTGATTCGTCTCGACTTGTGTCTGCATCAGATAGCTGCACGGCCACCGTTTGGGACACCGTAACTCGCGACCGTGTACAAACGCTCAGCCACGAGGATTCGGTGTTCGCGGCGAAATACTCGCCGCAGGGCGATCGAATCGCGACAGCCACTCCCCGTGCTTTTAGAGTCTATGACAGCAACAATGGCCGCTTGCTCGTGGACATCCAAGTAACAGTAACCCCGTGGTACAACACTGGTCTCCTCTGGTTCAACAATCACCTCCTTGTCGTATCCAATGGTGCGATCAAACAGTTCGAAGCATCCACAGGGTCACCAGTCTCGGAGTGGCCAGTTCTCAATAGCGATTATTTCTCGTGCATTGCCCTACCGAAGCACGCGAAATTCGTCGCACACTCTGCTGGACGGACTGTCACATTTTGGGACATGGCGACATACACCCGACTCGGTGCCATCCAGCATTCTCAAGACATACGTTCGATCGCATTTTCTCCCGATGACCTATCTATGGCAATCGGCGGAAGGGATGGAAAGATCGTCATTGAAAGTCTATCTTGCATCACTGTAAGTAGCCTGTATTGTCGGATCACGGTGTGTTTGAACGATCTTACTCGCAAATCCCGTTGGCACACTACGTTAGGCATCGACTTGCGAGCAAGATGAACAGCCTTCGACATCGGGAGGCCACGGTAACAGTCCAACCCTAGTAGGATTTCAACTCTTTTACCGCAGGCATCGCACTGACTCCATTGTTTGCGACTCCAGGCACGCCTCTTCTAGCGGACAAGGTGCTGCAGATCCAGATCCAACGGGCACGGTGTGTCACTGTTCGGTGACGGCAAACCCGTTGTGGCAACTCATTTACGATTGAGATCAGTACCTTCGATCGAGAGTGTCTGTGAAACGGTGCGCGTACTTTTCTTTTGCTGATATTGTTTGACTCACGGTCGATCAGCGTCATCATGAATCAGGAAGGGCAACAATTGGGCTTATGTTACCTGAGCGGATGTTTATGCGAAGGGTTGAGCTTGAGGGTGGGGTTTAGACTGGTGACCAGCACGTCTGAAAGACAAGGAGGCGCAGCTGTCGAGCCGTCGATAGACGGACTGGTAAATTTGGCTGTGGCGTTTGGGGCTGAGCGGATTCGCAGGATAACGTGACCTTGAGCCAATGGAAAAGCTCTCTTTTTCATCATGAAAAACTCGAAATAAATAATGAAAATTAAATTGAGACCAGAATGCATCGCCGTGAATCCATGCCGAAAGCGGACAGGCACGCGGAACAGGATACACGCTACCTCGCCCGCCTGGATACTGAAGATGGTGAAATAGAGGGTCCCAAATGTCGTGCGGGAGAACTGGTACTGGTCGGCTGTCGTGGATTCATCAGGCGGACAGTTGATACACGGCGAGGTGCAGGCTACCGTTTTGTGGGGCAAACGTGTTTTCACGACGTGGGGAGGGCCGCCCTGTGCCTTAGTGGAGGAACGATTCGGTTGTCTTGGCAGAAATGGCACAAGCACCAAAAACGGGAGGTGATGCCATGAGCGTGCTGCAGTGTGGTCTAGATAAGTCTATATAAAGGGAAACAGATATACAATGCGAAGAAGGGCCGCTTCCTTGCTCATCGACCCTCTCCATTACCCTGCTTCATTGCGTCGCTTGTGACAAGATGGAACACGAATCGACGCTAGCGCTGACCGATGGACAAGAATCTGAAAAAGAGATCGATGAAGAAGAACGCCAACCCTCTGCCCATAACCGACCAACTGCGGTGACATTCTCACCAAATGGCGAGTACACCTTCAGTGGCAGTCGCGGTGGGGTTCAAGTGCAGCGAGTGAGAGACGGCGAACATGTAGCAACAATGGCAACGCAGCGGGTCCTGTGCCTCGCTGTGTCCAAGGATGGGACACGGATCGCAGCGGGGACAAACTTTGGCGACGTGTTTGTGTGGGATGCAAACACATACGAACAGGTTTCTGTAGCCAGGGGTTCCAGTACCATCAACGGAGTCGATTTCTCGCCCGACTCGACTCGACTCGTGTCTGCATCGGATAACTGCACGGCCATCCTCTGGGACACTTCAACTCGTGAATGTGTACGGACACTCCACCACGGAAATTCGGTGTTCGCGGTGAAATACTCGCCGCAGGGCGATCGAATCGCGACAGCCACTTCCCGTTCTGTTCGAGTCTATGACAGCAACGATGGCCGTTTGCTCGTGGACATCCAAGTAGCAGTCACCCCGTGGTACAACACTGGTCTCCTCTGGTTCAACAACCACCTCCTTGTCGTATCCGAAGGTGCAATCAAACAGTTCGAAGCATCCACAGGGTCACCAGTCTCAGAGTGGCCAGTTTCCCATAGCGATTATTTCTCGTGCATTGCCCTACCGAAGCACGGGGAATTCGTTGCACACTCTGCTGGACGGATTGTCACGCTTTGGGACATGGCAACACACACCCGACTCGGTGCCATCCCGCGCCCTCAAGACATACGTTCAATCGCACTTTCTCCAGACGACCTGTCTATTGCAATTGGCGAAAGGGACGAGAAAACGGTCATAAAAAGTCTATCTCGCATCACTGTAAGTAGTATGTATTGTTGGACCATGGCGTGTTTGAATAATTCTACGCGATGTTAGGCATCTACTCGCAGGCAAGAACAACAAGACGAACAGCGTTCGACATCGAGAGGTCACGGCAACAGTCCAACTGATCCCACCCTAGTATGATTTCATCACTTTTTCACTGCAAGCGTCACACTGACTCGATCGCGTACGTCCTCCAGAAAGATCGTGGTACGCCTGGTCTGGCCGAGCCCGAGCCGAACAACGAATCTCGCAGCAGTGATCAGCCCGATGTATGTGTTCATTTCCCCTTTGAAGTGAGTTCTTACGAAATTCCGTTGGCCCACCATGTTAGGCGTCTGCTCGCAAGCAAGAACAACAAGACGAACAGCCTTCGATATCGAGAGGTCACGGCAACAGTCCAGCAGGCTCCACCCCAGTGGGATTTCATCATTCTTTCACCACAAGTGTCGCACTGACTCGATTGTTACAAACTCCAGGAAAATCGTGGTATGCCCGGTCTGGCCGAGCCCGAGCCGAACAACGAAGATCGCAGCATTGATCTCCTTGATGTATGCGTTCGTTTCCCTTTCGAAGCGAGTTCTTACGATCGCATAGCTCGAGTTGCCGTCGAGCACGCCGGCCCCCTTATTCAACTATGACGAGGTTGGTGATCACTATATTTCTTCCTTGTTTCTGTATTGACACTACTGAGAGCCACCCTCCCCGGCAACCTCTACCCATGCCCCCGAGGATCAAGCACCGCTGCCAGGCTCATCCCATTCTGTACCACCAGCATTAGATATCCGGCTAGTTGCACCACCCCCAGAGACATCTCCTGGGCAACACATCAATACCACCAAGTCCTCTCGGCGCTTGTCAATGTTGAAAGGGTGGTTACATAAGAGGATGAAGAAGACTAACGAGGGCCCGGGTTTGAATAACACTAACTTAGTTTCCAGAAAGCCAGGTCGGCTTTCCTCAACCAATTCTCGATCTCATTCACGGTCACCAACGAGGGTGAATGCTGTGAATGAGGGACCCCCGAGAATGGCTGCAGGCAAACGTCAGCGGGTGAGTGTTCTTGATATGCAAATGTGTGTGGCGAGTCCAACGCATTCTCCTAGCGAACGGTCTGGAAATCCCCAACGAAACTACAGGTTCGTCGTCCCTCCAGTATCCTCACATTTACTCATCACACGTCACAGCGCGAACAACCTACCAATGCTGTACCTCCGAAGGACGCCTCCAAGGACGCCTCCTCTAGCAGACAGGGTGCTGCAGATCCAGGCCAAGCGGGCGCGGTGTGTCTTTTTCCGGTGACGATAAGGATATGCCCCGTCGTGGGAGCTCATCTCCTATCAGACGCAGCAAGCGGACGATGGGTCGGCACCCTCGATCGGGAGTGTCCGTGTAACTGTGCGCGTACTTTACTTCAGCTGACATCGTTGGACTCACGTTCGACCAGCGTCATCTCGGATCAGGAAAAACATCAATTGCGCTCACATTGCCCGACTGGATGTTATGTTTCAGATCAAGTGCGCACTGATTCACACGATTCAATGTAATATGTACATGTGATACTACCCTACGTGGACACCGACTGTACGGTTGTTTGGGTCCCTATTGACTCGTAATAGTCCATGACTTACCTCTGCGGCCCTGTTGGAGCACATGGACCACTTGTGACTTCTGCCAGGGCGCATTGGTGTCTGTCGAGGCTCTCGTCCATGTCATCATTTATTCGATGCGCCATGCAGACTCCCTCGAGCGGCGTGCCGGCGTGTGAGATGTGTTTGCGTCCTCAGGAAGCGTTTGCTGTCATCGTGACAGTGGTCTCGTCCACAGTCATGCCCGCCATGTTTTGGTTTCGTCGACGCGCTAGAGCGCTCGACGTTCTGCGTTGCTCGTCCGAGCACTCCCGTAGATCCCGCGGCCTCGACCTCGTCACCTCCCACCCTCCCTGCGGCTCCCTTGTCGCCGACTCGCCGCTCTTACCTACTCTCCCTTGGCTAGCATCCTGCGTTTGCGTTCACGATGTACCCGGTTGCGCAGCATGTGGTTCTTTGGGCTTCCCGACGTATGACCGAACCTGACGCCATCGCTGGTGCGTGCTTCATGGCCGGCCGCGCGTCGCATCCAGAAAGTGGTGGTAGAAAGTGCAGTCACCAGCATCGTTGTTGCGCTATACTTCAAGTGATCCTTGGTATTCATGTATCGCCCTCGGGGCTTGAGATCGTCTCTTCCTGGCAGGTCGACGTGTGTATCACCGGAAGCATGGCCCGTATACATACTAAGAGGTCCAGAGTCTCGGTCCGTTCGAGCTCTCAGACTGAGATTGTTCGCATTCGCCCACGTCTATCATCAGAATTTGCACTTCCTCTCACTTGCTTTTTGTTGGTTGTCCCTCGGTCTCCTCGAAGGCATTAGAGACGACCTGGGGAATAGTTTTCCTGCTCTTGCCAGTGTAGTGTTCTCCACGGATGAGGATGTGACTAGGTTTCGGGTTCGAGTTGCAAGACAAATTACATAATCAACTTCAAACACATCTCCCATCCCCATCCGGGCCATCCCCATCAACGCCTCGTTCGACCGGTTAGAGTGTGATCAACACGAAGTTCGTGATACCGTGATAATTGGGAACAGCAGCAACAAGCAGGCACGTTCCTGCTGCGCATGCGGTTGTTTCCCCTGCGAACTATGACTCACGTGGTACAAGGGGTTCCTGCTGTGGAGCATATGTACGAGTAACTTACGGGGGTTGTTATTTCGATGCCAACACAGGTCTGTTTCTTTCAGAAGCATCGCTGGATTACTTGGCGCCAATAACTTCTAGGCACTGAATCTCCCTGGGACACGCGTGCAGGGTACGTACATACCACCTTAACGCGATTCTCTCCCGTTCTAGCACATATACCAAATTTTCCACACTTGGAGTTTGGATCCTTGGACCTGAAGACGATATTCTCTGTCTCGTCTCCGGATCCTGTGTCTTCGTTAGGCTTTTTTTTGACCGACACCCGTCATGACCTCTTCAAGACGACAGGAGACCATGTCTGGTGTATCTGTGACACGTGCGCCGAGTCAAGTACCACATGGTGACACCATTTCCCTCTGCTTACTTTGCCTCGGGCCGCGGATCATTTCCATGTTGTACGTATCCAATCACCTTGCGTTGATTTGCATGTTGAGCGTTGGTACAATAGCACGTTCGTGACATGATCCGTATGCACATAAAAGATGGGTGCACAAGGGTACATATTTACCCCGCTTCCTTTACATTTCACAGAGCCTACCTCCGCAGACATGTACTCGCGTGGGGTGATCACCGCTGCCTTTGTATCTTGTGTTGGACTTGGTTCGGCGTTGCATGTTCGGCGCAGTGGGGCTTACTACGACCCTTCTGTGGGTCGTGGCTCCATGCTCGACAACGCGGGGGACTTGTTGGGAGAGCCTTTGAATGTACGTTTCGAGCCTTTTTGTTGCTATTACCCTTTGATGACAAACTTACAGGTCATTATCTCTGGCTTCAGCTCTGCAGATGTTCTGACAGACGACGGCATTTTGAACTATGCTCGGGCCATCGGATTGTGAGCCATCCTGCGCGACTTTTCTAAACATAAGCAAAGGTCTCAATTGCATATCGACTGTGGTCTGGCAGTTCGACGGAATGCCTTGGGATACATATTGGAAATCCTCATTCTGCTGACCTCGGTGATGGAAATGGTTGGGTCAACCAAACGACTGAACTTCGTGAAGATTATGGGAGCCCCAGCGTGGGAACGTGCCTTGAGAGTGCAATCGGTGGGAATCATTTCCGGTGAGTTGAAGTGTCGTCTCTGTTTAGACATGGTACAACCATCAACGAAGGGTGTACCGTCAAGACGGAGCCTTGGCAGACAGCGGGGCACTATTTTTAGCGTACGTCTTGCATATTACTCTCTTTCATTGTTTCATCGCTTTGGGTCACAGCGTTTCGAAGGAAGAGGTAATGGGAAACGTCGTTCACACAGCACGCGTTTACCTCTGACGTCGCTTTTTTTATCAGCCCGCCACGAAGCACCACAAGATCATACCAGGTGGATACGATATCGGAAGGTGTGCGATTCGCTACGGTGATCTACATGTTCTTATCCCTCTCAGGGACGAATTGGTCTCAGGAGCGGTAGGGCAGACGAGCTACGGCGGGGTTTTCTACTCTACGACAGCCCAGAATATCACCGGCTTACTTGCAGCAGGATCGGCGGGTGTCAACCACGGTATGCCGGTCCCTGATCCATTCGTTATGCAATTCTTGAACTGATCCCAGGCTGCTCCAGGCATTTCTCAGGATGGTATCGTAACGCTTCTCACGGTGACAATCGTTTAAGGGTTTCATGAGCTTCTGTCGTGCTTATTGTTCTTGTCCTGTCTTATCTTGTCTTGTATCCGACAAGGTGATGTGTCTGGCTGAGTTGTGCATTCGGTTCTTTCTGGTGTACGTTCTTCATCGTGTTACACTGCATGCACTACTGGTACGATTTTATTGAAGCTTCCGGTTAGATCACGGCAAGTCGGCAACTGACGGTTCAGATCTCAGTAAGTGATCTACCGCAACAATCGAGTCTCTTTTGTCACAACACAACCCCCCTCTCAAGCCATCCACCCAAGAATGCATGAAATAATGTACATAGATGATCGATCCGGCGCCACCGACGACTTATGATTTTGGAGGCGAGCGTTCGCCATCCCCATAATTGAACGCGTGGGCTTGAAATGTATTGGTTAGGTTGTATCGCCCATGGCCACGCCAGCCATTCGGATCTGAGGGGTATGCGCTCGAGAAACCAGACTGATTTGGAAGGAAACGGTGAGGGAGGGGGGGCTAATGTGCGTTCAAGGTCCTCCAGATCATAGAAGTGTAACTAAAGTCACGGAATTGTTTCGGGTTGGCAGGACTGGATGAGTCGGTTTTAGGAAAGGTTGAGTGCGAGCGGTCGAAGTCTCAAGGAAGCGGATAACCTCAACTGGAATGTGGTCCGCACGAATGTCTTCGTGAACCAGCATCTTGAAGCACCACGAGACAGCCGAGACAGCGGGGGAGTGACCTTCGGAAACTTTCGGGTACTTGGCGGACACCGCCACAATGGGTTCAATCGGGTTCGTGACCATCCTCCGAGATCGTCATCACACTAGATGTGGTTTAATCACTGCTGGACGAAGAACGACCTCCTGTGTATTAACCCGAACGAAGACCTCGTGTCGATGTTCATCTGATGAGCATCTCAGCTCACCACAAGGAAGGGAGGTCATACGGTCTATTTATGACACCATGCCGTTACCCCTGTCGTGGCCCCGCGGTCCGCTGCAAGATGTCACAGGATGATTTTTCAGCTTGAGAGACGTGGTAGAGTATATAAGAGAAGCGGAAACGCAGCTGGTGGTCCACATTCGGCCCTCCATGGCTACGTCGTTCTTCATTCTCTCACTTCTCTTGGCTGGTGCGGTAGGCTTGGACAACGGTGTCGCTCGTACCCCACCCATGGGGTGGAACCCATACAACGTATACCTGTCAGTCCCTTCTTGTTCTCATCCCTGCAATCATTGACTTGGACGCATGGAACCTTTTAGGTGCAACACGGACGAAGCCCAGTATCGTGCTGCCGCCCGCGCCCTTGTCCAATCGGGCTTGAATGATCTCGGTTACAAGTACTTCAATTTGTGTGTCCCACTTCTTTCAATCGTGTTGTGTGTCGTAGTATCCTCTGATGCACTAAACACTATGATAGGGACTGTGGTTGGCAATCGACCGACCGCACGCCATCGGGCACGTTCATGTGGAACTCGACTCGGATACCATCTGGCATACCTGCGCTCGCGGATTACGTTCACAGTGTAGGCCTTTTTTTCGGCGTGTACAGTGATGCGTGCGTCCATTGTGTATGGACGACGGGTAGGATTGACACATTCATCTTTTAGCGGTTATTATTCGTGCGACTTTGTGAGCGGTACGGCCCATTGGCTGGGAAGTCTGGGTTTCGAGCAGTCCGACGCGAATACATTCACAGGATGGGGTGCGGATTACTTGAAAGTACGTTGTGTGCCGCATCACTATACCCGTGATGCTCAACCCTCGCACTCAGTACGACAACTGCTATGCGCTGAGCAAGACTGACTTTGTGGACAATTATCCTCCCATCCAGGAAGAGGTAATGTCGACATTATCGCTCTCCCTTTCACTTCACCCATCTGTGTTAGCCCCATTATACAGTCATGCGAGATGCACTCGCCAAAACTGGTCGCGATGTCGTCTATTCCATCTGTGAATGGGGTGTCCAGGACCCCGCACGTTGGGCGAGGTCTGTCGGGAACAGCTGGCGGATTTCGTATGTCTTGCTTCCGGACTCTAGGTGCTTATTCGGTTTGCTGACCGATTTTGCGTAACTCAGAAACGACATTGGACCTCCGCCATCCTTTGCGAACCTGCAGCGTATTATCAATCAACTCGTCCCGGTTACGCAGTTTACTGGACCTGGCGCATGGAACGACCTCGACTTGCTCGAAGTCGGTAACAAGGGTCTGACGCAGGCAGAATGGGCAATGCATTTCGCATTTTGGGCCGCTGCAAAGCAAGTCGTTCCTGTCTGCAGACGAAAATGATTGCAGAACTGACCACCCTCTTTTAGGTCGCCTCTGTTCATCTCAACGGACCTCGCGACCGCTTCCGCAGAGGTACTGGGCATCCTCGGGAACAAGAGGATCATCGCGGTCAATGTGAGATTTGTTGGATACTTTGGTGGGACGTCACTGCTCACATTAAGTCTTAGCAAGATCCCCTGGGCAAATCCATCGCATTCAAGCGAAGGTACACGGACCTCTACGACGTTTGGGCAGGACCACTTGCCGACGGTTCTATGGTAGTAGGTCAGTATCTGTACCTTGAACAAACCGAGACATGTCCGAATGCTCAATTGACCTGCCAAAGTACTCCTGAATTGGGTGAATGCTGAACAATCGATCACGTTCGACCTTTCCGACGTCGGCCTGGTCTCCGCGGACCTCACCGACCTATGGACCGGCGCTCACATTGGGACTGTAAAAGCATTGCACACCACTTCTGTTGATCCACACAGCGCCGTGGTGTACAAGCTCTCCAACGGTGTGCAGGCGGCTCCGCACCAATATACGACCTACCTCGCCACCGCATCCCCGAATGCACTCTCAGGCGGAGCGTCCCAGCGTGCTCTCAACGCCTCTGCGAGCGTCGTGGGCCAGATCGGGCATGGCGGGACACTCACATTCGTCGGCGTCGACGGCGGTACGAGTGGGGGCAAAAAGCTGCTATCGCTCAGTTACGCGAACGCAGACTATGTGTTTTCCAACACCGAATGTTCGAATTGCAGGCGGGTCCAGGTGAGCGTGAACGGGGGGACAGCCGTAGTGGTGGAGATGCCCATTTCGGGACAGGTACGTATATAGCTTGGTTTCTACTGGTTTTTCTGTTGAGCTGGTTGATGGCAGAGCTGGGATATCCTGTTCGAGGGGTATTTGCTTAGCTTGAATGGATTCGTACCGGGCCCCAAGAACAAGGTCACGTTTGCTAATCCGAGTGCGTGGGCACCTGATATGTATAGCATTGGCGTGCAGATATGAAGGCATGTTGAGAGCGAGGGGCGGCGATTCTAGCCGCCCTCAGCGTGCGAACCGTAACAGTGAAACTAACTTTTTTTGTATAATAATGTGCACCCATTCAATTGTTTCCATTAGGTAGTGATGGTAATATGATTTGCATCGCGCCACTCACACCTAGGCCTCATCGAGCCCGCACGCGCACTGGGCACCGGGGGTTCCCCCGATCCGACCATCACTATGGCGGGTTGAGAGGCTGAGGGGCTAGAACGAAGGGGTGGCGACGACAATGTCGCATTTGCGGGGTCCGACTTCGGTGAGTGACACACGTGGTTGGCGCTGCGTGAGCGCAGGTGAGTATTTCGACGGCTTGGGGTGCGCCAAGCTCGGGAAGTGAGATGATTCGACGGAAGCGGTACGTACGGATCTTCTCCAGGACAAAGTGCGTCCCCACGCCGACACCACGGACTGGCTCGGATCCGTCGTCGCCTCTGTCACCCCACCGCGGGATCGGTACTCGCACATCCACCCAGGCTGTGTTTGAAAGGCAGGTAGTATCAGAATGTCCGAACCATCACGACGATGGCGATCCCGGACACCTTCGGTGTAACGCCGCCCATCCATTTCTACTATGCCTCCGGGGCAACCCACGAGCAATTGAGTAACGTCCATCAGGCGATGCTGGTATTTTGATACATCCATTTTTTGTAAGAACAGTTAAAATGGTTAGGCCCACTAGTAACTGAACATTCCATTTGGATACTTGGGACACTTATGGCTACTTGAGCAACACTGATGTACTTGTGTCTGTGTCGCTTATCGAATGCCTTGTGCATGGCAGGGGACAGGCACCACGTGAGTTGATAGGAACACGTGGTGAACCGCATGGGTACGAAGAAGTGCACATGAGTACCCGAAAGGGCCCAAGTGGCCTGGCTGGCCCGCGAGATAAGAAGCTTCCTTACTCCCCACCCGCCTTCACCCATCCACACACCAACCCACCCAGGGTCGTTGCCGCCACCGCTGCTGCTTCTCGAGGCACCTCGCCCCGCCCGCTGCTTTCACGCTTATCGCCTCCCTCTCCCCGCTGCTTTTTTCCCCTTCCTTCCACCGTACTAACCCTAGCTGCTTTATCGCTGAAGCCTTGCTGGCCCCGCTGCTTCCTGTCGCTCCCACTTTTTGGCTCAAGAGCCCTACTCCCCCGGTGTGGCTGGTAGTGTCCTAAACGGACCTGGAGGGCTTGCGGTTGGGGTAGCGGTAAGCCCCTTGACGAGAACTTTCGCAGGTTCGAAACCGCAAGCCCGAACCGTAAGCCCCCTCCGCCTATACTCGTACTGTACAGGTCTAACCTGGCCTGGCCCTGATCCTCGGAGAGGGGTGCCCGACGGACGAGCAAGCGGAGGTTCAGCCCAGGATCCTCTCCCTCGGACACAGACTCTGTCCTGTCCCCTTCGGGGCCAGGACGGCCCATACTTGAGCAAAGTGAATAAGTAGCTTTAAGTGTTCATCAGTAAAGTATGAATTTGCTGATGACTTGTATGGACAGCGCGCTCTGGAAGCTTAAACAGCTGCCTCCCATGTTCGACCAGCTTCCGACAATGCATGTCCCGCTGGCGCTCGAAAGTGGCTTCGACTCGCGACATCCATTTCTTGTTGCGTCATACATTCCACCTTGTATACAACACCATCACCGTGGCCCTAACACTCCGAATTGTCTTTACAGTCTCTCGATCGTCCTTATGACCTCCTGGCACAGTATCTTGACCTGATGCATTCATTCGGTCGGGTTTGTCATTTTTATCGCTTTCGGGGCTACTCTGGCCGCTCTCAGGCTGGAGGTCATATAGTACGGTTTCTTTTTCGTCCGACTCGTCTGGTTCGCATCGAGTCATTCCAGGCGAGTCTTCTGCTCCAACCGCTCTTTTTCGTGCTCTGACAGGCTCGAAAGCTCCTCCGGCCCATTGCTGGAGTCTTCATCGCCTTCTGATGCTCCTGATGCATCTGCTTCGTCGCTGGTAAGTCCGTTGTTGCAGCTTGAACAACCTTTCCCCACCCGATCGAGCTTGATCGATGATCCTTTAGGGCTTGTCGCGTCGCTGCACAGGTCCATCTGAGGGCTTAGGTGGTGCAGAGAAGTCGTCTAGTGTGGTGGTTTTGTCCTCCGAATCGCTTGGTACGTCTGCGAGCAGGTTCTTGCACTTGACCATCGCACGCCATCATGCCTTTTCCTCTCTTTGCGAGGTCATTTGTGTGGACTGGGAAATGGTGAGGAGTGGTTCCAGAACACCCCGGATAAGTCTTCATTGTCTCATAAGGTACACCGATCGTTTTCTTCGATCATCGTCGTCGATCGCAAATGCACCGTCGCGCTCCCTCTCTCCTCATCGATCAACACGTCTACTGGCGACCGCACACTCTACACCTCGATCTGCACGTCTCGATCGGCGCATCTTTCCGACTTCTTGGACTCTCTCTTCTGCGCTTTCAAGCACGGTGTTCCCATTTCATTCGGCGGTGGTCTTTCCACCCATTTCCACCTTGATCCTTGCATGGTCTCTTGTTGAAGAGGCTTTGTGGATCTCCTAGGTATATTATCGTATTGGCTAAGATTATCTATACAACATATGTACGGAAATTTGCACAAGCTTTGGGCTCGGGCTTCTATACACTCAGCATACAGGCCAGGCCTGGATCACTACCCCTGCTAGACTGACCATTCCGTACAGTGTCAACCCCAAGGCAGTGATACCCAGGCCCTTTCAGTCCTGACCAGGAGGAGAGTATTGGCGGTAGCTGATTTGGCCAGACCACGAGACAAGTGGCTTTTGTTGGCGGCCATAACTCGGGAGAGTATTCGGAGCCTTTAAAACTTGATCAGGCCATGACACAGTTGGAATAGGTCGACGGACCCTATAATTCATCAGAGATTGGGAGCCGATCTTGACCAGACTTGGCATGAGAAAGTTGGAACACTTAGTACGTGTACGAGGTCGACCTCGTTACACATGATCGGAAACACTGCGGTGTACACCTCATGTTCGGTTCTATGTATTAGATTACTTCGCAAGATTCAAGATTACCTACCCGTATTCAATAATGGACATGTGGTTCAACCACTGATCCCAACCACATGTATTGTCAAGGTATTGCATACCCATCGTGAACTACACATTGGCAGACATCCTTCTGACTTCGTAACAGGAACTGGCTGGAGAAGCCCAATTGAGGCTGCGTGAATCCCGAATAGTACAAGCTCGGGGAACTCCGAGGCTGGGCTTCGATCGCGTGTATTGATCGTTGACCTGCCACCGTGCCACGTCATAGGGTGCCTCATGATCTGGTCAAGGTTGGCTCCAAAGAAGGACTCTCGTGAACTATGGTCGCCGACCCACGCTTTCTCTTCGTCTCTAGCCAAGATCAACTGCCATCCACTAGAGTCTTCCAACGACGACAGTCACTGAATCATAAAGTGGATTGATTTTTCAGGCTCATCTGGTCAGAATCCACCCAATACTCCGACGAATTGTGGCCGTCGACCTATTCCAACTTTCCTCTCGTTTGGCCAAAATCAGCTGCTACCAGCAGACTCTTAACGACAACGGTCACTGAATCATTCCGTTCTCCGGGCTCGACGAGCCGCCAACAACGGCGAGCGGGAATCTTCACGCGTTGCTTGTCCTCGGGGTTTTTCTCGCAGTCCCACCTGTAGGATTGAGCGGCCGAACAAGCCCAGGCCTGAGGCTTCCCTATATCAAACGGTCTCATTGGATTGAAACGCCACTTGTAACTTGAGTGGGGTTAGAGAAGCAATTTGGATGGCTGGTTCTGACAGTATCGCATCGATCGATGGTGTCCTACCATTTCCAGCGTGTTCCTTATTCCACGCGTGCTCGGTGGTTGGGTATCCGCCGCTTAAAATGGAGAAACGGCCTTAGTACCGGTATCTGGGAACGAGATGGGGACAGCAATTGAATACTGGGGTGTTGCTTCGGTAAGCGCACCACTGACGGGCCCTGCCAGTGGAAGCGAGTACCGTGCAATCCCCGAATCACGCACTTCCAGAAACATTTGGCGTCATCTTGTCGAAATTCACTGTAAGTATTTCTCAGCCGCACTTGCCACTTTGGCTAGCAGGTTGGCTTTGCCAACGTATAAATACCAGGCTTTCTTGCTCGAATGTGCATCAACATCCAGTTCATTCCCAAGTTCTACTCACAATGCCTCTCGTCAACGACGGTAGATATAAGATCATCAGTGTCAAGTACTCGCCTCCAAGCGTGGATAAAAAGGACGAGCAGGT
Organism: Hortiboletus flavorubellus; assembly: GCA_038093115.1. Taxonomy (NCBI): domain Eukaryota; kingdom Fungi; phylum Basidiomycota; class Agaricomycetes; order Boletales; family Boletaceae; genus Hortiboletus; species Hortiboletus flavorubellus. The sequence goes on along the minus strand of JBBPRR010000631.1, from coordinate 681 downwards.
CGCTGACCTCATTGCTAATGGGCCGGGACCGATCGCTGGACGCCCGGATGCCGATGTCCACAACGATCAGGTTCGTGTCATACTTTGTAGAGGACTCCACTCATCCGTTCAGTAGTGGTACATCAAGAACAAGTACCATGAACCAACCAGCAACGAGGTCACCATCGAAAGTGCGAAATTCCCTGGAATCTACGCGTATGCAGACCCGGTAGATGTACGTGCGCTCTGGGATAGGATGATATCAACGCGTGTAGAACTAACCATGTTCTAATGCTAATAGGGTGCTCCAGTCCTCGGTCAACCTGGTAACCCCACTATCTGGACCCTCGTCGCTAGAGGCGATGGCAAATACAAGTGAGTTTGGGATTGACTTCTTTACCCGCCCCTGTTAACATCGAGTTTCCACAAGCATCCAATCTCCGAATAACAACCTGCTCTGGGAGCTCAAGAACCCCAACGACCATGTATTAATATCTATTTTTCCACACCCGCACGGATACCTCTCACACTGGTTCTTCCCAGATTAAACTCGGCGATTACGGCGTGGGTACGCAACCTTATAACGAGTGGAGGTTCCAGCCCATCTAGCCCTGTTTCCTGAGAACTGCACAGCACCATGACCCCTGGAAAAAAGAAAATGCAAACAAAGGGATTGGTTGTATGTACGATATCGTAGCAGAG
>JBBPRR010000630.1:0-19088 GCA_038093115.1 Hortiboletus flavorubellus | reverse complement strand
TGCTGTACTCCCTTCTGGATGCGAGGAAGCGACAGAAGTTGACCCGACAGCGGCCATGTTAGTCGATGTTCGGCTCATCGGTAGCGCCGTGCTCCGTACAGATCCTTGTTCGCCGAAACCTTTTTGGCTTATCGGTGCCTATCATATCTTTCAATAGTCTCGAAACCCGACGTTGCGTTCAGGAAGCACAAGGGCTACGCCCGAAGGAGACGCTTCCAGAAGCGTCTGGTTTAGGGAATCGGAAGATGCCGAAGCGCTCGTTGATGGGCAACCCAAAACGGATGGTCACCGGTCGAGTGTAATCTCTCAGTAGATTGCTCTGATATATCCGATCTGTCGTGAGAATGACGGAATTCATTTGCGTGCTCTTCCCCTACGCCATCATTCGCTCCCCTGTCGCGGCATTCAATCACGCCCTCACAGGCCCCCCCGTGTGTGACAGCTAGCCTGTGCTCAATCGGTCACAGTGATTTGTTGTTTCATCACCGCCCACGTACTGACCAAACGTGCGGGCTCGACACCGAGAGCACGGCTCGAGATACGATAAAAAAAGCTCTTGCGCCATCCCTTGTTTTGTTTCTTTCGCCGTTCATAATGCAGGGAACGCTTTCTTTCTCGACGTCATCATGATGATTCTTCGCCTCGCGATCGCGGCCCCGGCACCCAGCCCTGAAGATGTATATCCACCCAAACCCCATATCTTAGCGCACCGTTCCTCGGCCATGCGGGTGTTGTCAGGTGTCTCTGCTGCGTGAAGTGTGGCGGCCGCAAGGTCGGGGTCTCAGGGGTCTGTCTATTTTTAGTTTCTCGATTTTGGCGGTGTGGGGGTAATCTTTTACCTCACTCACTTTCCAATACCTTCTCACAGGGGTGGGCATCCCCACCGTGTGGTATACGAGGTTACAATCTACATACTTTCTCGCGCATAGTCCCCGTTGCCTACCACCCGCGGGCTTCGTAATCAGCCAACGTGTCCCTGGTCGTCTCAGCGATAGTCCGATATTTCAAGCCGAGAATGCGATGTGCCTTGGCCGTGTCGTAGATTACCAGATGCTTTGCGGTCTTGCCCGCACCTCGGACGCCGACTGGTAGGGTGGTCGAGAGCCTTGGTGGCGGAGTCAAGTCGTTGGCGGCATCGACTGAAGGAGATTACACATGTGTCGCTTCAATATTTGTCTATTCTTTGCCCACTTTTCTACTCACTGAAGTCTTGCCATTTCCAGAGCCCTTTGTGAAAAGTGTCCATCAGTCAGAGGACCATGTCCTTGAGCCAAAGCTGAGCAGGGGAACACGAGGACTTACCAGCGCTTACGAGGATGCGCTCGCCACCCGCGGCCTCCTTCTCGAGAGCGAGGGCATGCGCTTCGGCGATGTCACGTACGTCGACCCAACAAGTACCCGTGTTGGCAAGGAAGTCGTTGCCTGCCGCGTTGGCCTTTGCACCGTCAGCTACGTAGTTGTAGAATATTGCAGCGGAGGTATTGAGAGAAGTGGGGTGGGTGACTTCATGGATGGATGGCTATGGTGGTAGAAGAGTCAGGTTAGAAGCTTCGGATCCACTGCACACGAATTCCAAATAATCACCCCAAATACCTGAGAACAGGATGGTCAGTCTATGCAAGGACGGCCGTACAACCCCCATGGCACTCACGAGTGGTGGGTTGAGCACAACCAAATCCCAGTTAATGCGAGACTTGTTTTCCGGGTTGTTCACAAATTCCCAAACCGCTGTGTGGACCACCTATCAGTTGGCGTTCAACAAGAAACCAAAGAAGATACACCACTTGCATCTCTCTGCGAGTGTCTTTGATGCTCTGTATTTTTCCATGTTGGGAGCTTCGTTCTTTCTCCCTTCGTCCTCATATTTCTTGAGGATTTCAAGACATTGGTTGTTCCAGTCCGCTTCTGTGAACGTAATAGGATTTGGATCCTCGTGGAGAACGGCCCCTCCAGAAGAAGTGATCACGACACGCTTGACTTTGCTTGATCTGTTCCGTTGAGAATGGTCCACCTCCGATCTGGCACGCCGAACGACAAGTTCGATAAACGTACCCGTCCTTGAGAATGCTCTTTAGTATTCCAACCGCACCGTTGATGGCTGGCTTGGTCAATTCTAAGAGGTTGATCAGTGGTTGGTCTTCGAGCCTCTTGGCGACTCACCGTCAGGGTCGACTGCGTTCAAATGGAAAGGCGACGCCGTGTGTTCGATGGCATCCACGCCTCTGACCGCCTCGTCAAACGCCCCATCCTAACCGAGAGACCGCGAAATGATGAGCAAAGACAACCGTAACGCCTGTCACCCCCGGGCCCCGACTCCCGCCGAGACGATCTCGATCTCGACGTACTACCACTAAGTACGTGCCATGGCCTCCGATCGAACGATGCATCTCGGCCCCCACCCAAGCTTACCTTGGCGATATCCTCTACGACGACAACCTCGAACCGATCGCCATGAGAAGCAAACAGCTTCTTGAGAAAATCGCCCTTGGCAACAGACCTCGCGGTGCCCCGAACGGCGTACCCTCTTTCGAGCAGGTTCTGCACGACCCACGCGGCAATGTACCCTGTGGCGCCGGATACGAGCACTTTGGCGGGCGGGTGAACGGCAGGCATCGTTCGGCACCGGCCGTGGTGTGATTGAGGTGAGTCTTGAGGAGAGGTTTCAGCTGTTGCGATGACACTCCAGTTACAGCTTCCCGCCACGATCCCACTCAAGCCCCCACTGTGTTTCAATATACCTGGGCAGATCATCTCCGCTGGTAGCGAGATGGTGATCTCAGGCTCCGAATCAACGACTCATCGATCGTTCAAACGTTTACGCTCGGACCGCGATATTCCAGCTGACCACCGGCAATCCAAAGGAACTCATGATTGCAAGAATAGTATACTACTATCTGGCCGTGTCGTGTCGGAAAATACGCATACTTTTCGAACTCGGTGAGCCGAACAAGATCGACTCGATGCGTTGCAATCTTCCACACTATCAGATCAGTGTGCATCTCTCACTACTATCGTATTTTCTGTTTTCTATTCTCTCCTTTACTCTTTGCTCCAACCGCTTTAACGCGCACAAATCGAGCCAGGATGGCAAGCATTGCGAGGGGGATGTGAGGGTGGTGAGGGAGAGCGCGAGAGTGGCGGGTTCCTGCCGCAGTACGAAAGGGTGGTTGGCGCGGGTGGGCGCACATGTGCACGCAGAACATCGTGTCCGCATGCTCGTGCGTGTTCGCGCGGTCATACGACAGCACGACGGGCGAGACGGTGCCGCAGGAGCGAGGGTGGCCCCGATGGGCAATCGTAGCGCGACAGGGTTGGCGAGACGGCGTAACCTGAACGGTGTGGGTCTGCTCACACGCTCGTGTGACAGTGCGGTCAATCAGCATTCTGGAAAAGCTTCGAATGGCTTTTGGGGGTCTATCATGATCCCCCTTTGGAAACACGACCAATCAGAGCTGGGGTTCCACGGGACAAGAGTCATTAAGAGTCGTCAAGCGATAACGTTACAAGTTGTCTTTGCTGATGGTGGGCGAGCCTGAGGCCATCAGGAAAGCGTCAGAATAACGTACTCGTTCCACGGTAGTACTCTTGCCAAGGAGGCTCTCACCGCCAAACAGACTATGTATCAAGCGACTCCAAAAATGGCTAAGGTTCCGGTCTAGCCGAGCTCATTGAGCGCTTAGGAAAGGCCGATGGTGTCACCCAGTGGGCGATATGAAATGAAGTTACATGTGCACATTTATGTTGCACCGCGTTTCGGCCATGGTACACCGCGACACTAGTACTGTATTTATCTTCGCCGTGTCATCATAGCCGCGCCTACTGTTGGCGAGCATGCGGGCCAGGTTGGCTTTTGGGAACAAAAGCGGGGTTGCGGTGCTGAGTTCCGGGTCCTGGTACCGCCGCATTCGTTCAGTCACACCTTGTGTGACTGACAAGCCTCTGACAAGTGCAGTGTACATAAGATAAGTGCTAAATACTAATCAATAAGCATAATTGATCAAAGAGATTTACATGTTTGTCACGTTTGAGGTTCTCTCCGAGAACCCTGTACGGTGTAAAGACACGGCAGTCGAAGGCTGCCACCCCGATGTTCAGAAGGGCTTCAAGTGCGATGCGGGCTCCGACTGGGCAGGCTGAAGGCCCCGGCCACCGAATCGACAAAGGTAGCAAACCACAGGACTATTTCTTATCGGCCAGTAGCACGCATCGATGTCACCCCGAGTGCCAGTGGAGACAGGTGCAAGAAGCACAGCTACTGTGCGAAGACTTCGAGCACTTGGCGCACTTGGCTATCAATGTTTCAAACGGCAAGCCGAGTCAGCGCTAGGTCGTTGGTCTTCGGCATTACCGTTTTTGGACAGGTTGGTCGGGAAATGCGATCAAATCGTCCCAAACAAAATGGTCTCAACCAGGGCTTAAATTAAGTGTCCCCTGCCATGCCACCTCAGCCCTACCTCCTACGTATGCAAATCCCACACCAGCCGGTAATGTCCATCGTCGATGAGTCGATCTCGGTCTGCTGTGTCCTTTTTGTCTCGCTTGCCATTTATTTACCACCACTCAGAATCGCGACGTCGACATCATTGTTAACAAAGTTTGCTCGCCACAGTGTGACAACTTTCTGATTTCGTACGAAGCCGATGCCTTCTTTCTCAGCGGAATCGATACTGACAAGGTGGCGGCACACAAGTCAGAAACAGACGGTACTCTCTTCCCCCTCTCCCATCCTCGCTCCTTTGTCCTCCTCGCACCTTCCTTGCATCACTCATCTTGGTGTCGAAATTCATGCAAGATCATTACTATTCGAATCCGGCATGCCAGTGGGCCAAGCTCTCTGCGCCGCATGGGATTGGCCGATGCGAGAGCGCTTGGAGGGGCCCTCGATTGGCGTCCTTGGGTCAGTAAACTGCCTGCAGTGCAATCCATCTCCCCCCCTGGTCGAAATTTTTCTTCATTCAGGAGATCGACTTTGCTGGCTGGAAGTTTATATTTCAAGTTGGAAGGCCCGCCGGCATGTCAATGGGGCCGACAATACCAGCCCACGACATAATCCGTATTTATGTAGCTTTTTGAAATCGCACTGATACTGTCAACCCTCTAAACCGCACGGTCCAAAAGTGGACGGCGGGGAATCCCAACAGCTTACAAGTTTTTGAGATAGGTATATTAATATATTATTTTATTTAAGTGTGTGTGACGACTTGGTCACACCTCGCACTGGGAAGAGGACCCCAGATGTCAGAATTTAAGGTTGCTCGAGAAAAAGTCAACCTCAGGCCCTGGCCCTGCCCGCCAACAGTACGCGCCGCGTTTTCGTAACGCCCCGCCCCAAGCCCCCGGCCTGGTCATGATGACGAGCTTCTTCGGAATCGCTATTGTATTCCATGCCCATTGTTAGTCTGTGGAGCCCTGCAATGAACCCGGGGCTGCACTGTATACCTTCCCGGACTTCCTTACATTTCAATCTCGTCATTTGGCTCAGACATTCTGAGAGTCCAGTTGAACAAAATCATATACCCCCGCTCATTAAATCATATGAGCTTGATTAGTTTTTTGTTATGTGTGCAGCAGGGAGTAAAATTTGAATATATGATACACTAAGTAACACTAAACAATTCAACTCGACAGTCAGGTCGAAGGCCGATTGGGGCGGGCAGTACGAAAACGCGGCGAAAATACATAAATACAACGTCGCGCCGGTGTGCCATGACCGAAACGCGGTGCAACACAAATGTGCACCTGTAACGTCATAAGGCAAGAGAGGCGAGCGTGCTCCGGTATGAAGGGACAGGAAACAACGACCATCGCCAACTGCCAAATCGGGCAGATTCGGGCCTACCTCTATGTATAAAAACTCCGGTTTTCAGGAGTTACATGTTACGAAGTACAAGATTGCAACTTGATCCTTCTCGCCCATTGTAGGGCGAAATATACACTAGACTGGCCGCAATGGAGAGGTGGCCGCCGTTCAGTAGATTAGAACATTGGTTCTAAGGAGTCCTAGACAGTCTTCGAGAAAAACCTCTTTCGTAGGACCATTCACAATTGCCTTTTTGATCGACTTTTGAGAGCCTTAATCAATCATAGCAGCGGGCGTGCAGTGCCAACGAGTACCTGGGGTAAGGGATAGAGTTACGGTAGATTACGAAAGCGCAGGTACGGTGACGCATCCCGACAGTTACTTATTGTCATGATCAGTTGGGACCTGCTCATTGCTATTCATAGTGATCATAGTGATCAACCCCTGTCGGGGTGTCACCCTCGGCGCCGGGCGGTGGCATCGTGCTGGAAGCCTCCTGAATTGATCACACAACGGGGTTTTCCACATTTAGTCCTATCGTAGACGGTGGTTTGGACCGGACCTTCACATTTAACACACCATCTAGACCAGTCCTTATGGAAAATCCCGTTATGTGAACAGTTTTGTCGTACTAGCCCAGTAGTATATAAATGGAAATGCCGTTAATCTCGTGATTTTAAAACGTTTACGGAGATGCCGGCTTAATTTTGTCACTATCGATACGCACTGTTCGTCTCAGAAGAATGATCCTAGCAATTTGCGAGAAAAACTTTTTCGTGGGACCCTTACCAGACCGGCCACCAAGTCAAGGCACGATCGTTCAACATGGACTCCGTATTCGCAAGTATAAAAGTCACTGGAGCCGAACGAATGTTAGCCATTTATCCCCCAGCTGTTCTCGCTGGAACTTCGGGCCGTAGTGAGCAGCAAGCACCGTTTAGGTCGTTGTCATGCACTGCCCTCTTTGGATATTCCTCTTGTCGTTCGTTCCCGCCACCCTCGCCACGTCCATCGTTACCCGTGCGCAAACTGTCGGACCAGTCACCAACCTAACAATTTCCAATGGGATGATTGCTCCAGATGGTTTCTTTCGCTCGTGGGTTGTCCTTCGATATGATTCGCTCCTTCGTACTGAGGCTACTCCAGGGCTTCACTTGCTGGAGGAACCTTCCCTGGACCGCTAATTAAGGCTAATAAGGTGGGATCATTGGCGACTGTTCTTGTTCGTTTGACTGATATTCGGTCAAAGGGAGAGCCTTTTGCGGTTAACGTAGTCAATGAACTGGAAGATCCAGAGATGTGGCTGACCACTAGTGTGGTATGTAGTACCGAACAGCTACCAGTCGATCAGAAAGTGGCATTCACACCTCCCTCAGCATTGGCACGGAATCTTCCAGAACCGTACAAACTATGAAGATGGTACTTCGTTTGTGACGCAATGCCCCATCATACCGAACAGTTCCTTCCTCTATCAATTTGAAGCGAAGGACCAAACGGGGTCATACTGGTATCACTCGCACTACTCCTCTCAAACTTGTGATGGGTTGAGGGGACCTCTCGTAATATATGATCCTGATGATCCTTATCGCTACCTGTATGATGTGGACGATGGTGAGTGGATAGCTTGAAATCGTTAAGTAATCCCGATGATATCGTTTTCCAGAGACAACTGTGATCACCCTCGCAGATTGGTGAGCTTTTGGTCGTGCTTCCAAGACGGTTCTGATCATTCCACGTGTTAAGGTATCATGTTGTTTCTCCAGTTCTGGACCATATTATCAGTTCCACCTTTTTGAGTGACGCGACTCTTATTAACGGATTCGGGCGCTACAGGGGTGGACCCGAGTCAGAACTCGCTGTTATTAATGTCGAGTATGGCAAACGCTACCGGTTCCGTCTGTTCGGCATGTCATGCGATCCAAACTTCATCTTCTCCATCGATGGCCACAACTTGACCATCATTGAGGCTGATGGAATCTTGACGGAGCCGCTCCTTGTAGATTCGCTCCGGGTGCTTGCTGGGCAACGGTACTCCGTTGTCATGAACGCCACCGAACCGGTGGGTAACTACTGGATACGGGCCATGCCGAATGTGCCATTGGGTCCAGACTTCACCGGAGGACTCAATTCTGCCATCTTACGATACAATGGCGCACCGACCCAGGACCCAAGCAGTAACCAGACGACGAGTGTGATGCCCCTTCTGGAGCAGAATCTCCACACTCTCATTAACCCAGGAGCACCCGGCATCCCCGGATATGGGAACGCGGACATCAATATGGAGATTACTGCCGTTACTGCTATCGACGGTGTACACTATATGAATGGGGTTCAGTACCGGCCCCCAACTGTACCCGTGCTATTGCAGATATTGAGCGGTACGCAAGAAGTAAACAATCTTATGCCAAATGGGAGCGTGTATGTCTTGGAGCCCAACAAGGTTGTTGAATTGACGATGAAGATCAGTGGCGGCGGCGGCGTCCTTGTGAGCTCCCATTGTTTATCATCTTTATGCAACTTACACGCGTACAGCATCCCATCCACCTACATGGGGTTCGCCCGTTTCCAAGAAGTTACTCACACGTCTGACTTGATTTACAGGGTGCTTTCGATGTTGTCCGAAGCGCTGATGTCAATTCAACCTTCAACTACGAAAACCCCATCCGTCGAGACGTGACCTCTGCTGGCGGTGATGGGCAACAGGTGGTTATTAGATGGGTGACGGACAACACCGGCGCATGGCTCCTCCACTGGTACAGTGATTTATTATCTACGATGTGTGACCCTTCTTGACGTCCCACATCTAGTCACATTGACTGGCATCTAGATGCGTGAGTATTTTTGTCCTGTTATCAAAGCTTGTTCGCGAGCTCTCCTTAGCGGCTTCGCTGTTGTGATGGTTCATAATCCTGCCGAAGTGCGTAATCAACTTAGCGCCATTCCTGGTAAGCGCTTTGGTCAACTCCTGGGGTCTACTTTATGCACAACCGACTAGAATCATGGGACGAACTGTGTCCGATATACAATACGTTGTCTCCGTCACAGCTGGGGGGTCTGAACAGTGCAGAAGAGGCTGCCAATATCACTTCAAGTTCGAATTTAATTCCAGAGTAATACGTTTAACAATGTTGACACGAGCATTTACTTGGTGGAGCGGATACCTCAAGGACAGTAGTTTGGATATATACTAGTTGGTTATAATTATCACACCGTTGATCCAACTTGGCCAACTATTCACACTGGTGGTTGCGAATTCGACACTGATCGATGGTCAAGGTCGCTACTAGTATGCTGGTGGCGACGTCATTTCAATCGGTCAATGTCCAACCAGGATTACGCTATCGCTTCTGCGTAATTGCCATGTCCTCAACTTCTCGACTGACGGTCACCGGATGACCATTATTGAGACTGTAGATGGGGACTGAAGTGCAACCTGTAGAAGTTGTCTTGATACCCACTCTCGCTGGTCACTCCGTCACGATGGTTGTTAGAGCAGAACAGCTCGTTGAAAACTCGTTCTTTGAACGATCCACCCACCGGTACGCCCATGTTCGAGGGCGGCCATATTGAATACGGCCATCTTGCGATATGAAGTCGGAGCACCAGACCAAGATCCCATGTCTGCTCCTGGCGCTTAGGTCCGTAGGAACTCTCATTCGGCGAGGATAATCTTCACCCACTCGTCGATTCCAGCGCCCCCAGAATACCTGAGATCGGAAAGGCGGATGTGAACCTTCCAATCGCTCTGGGAATCAATCGACTCGGAGGAGTACCGTACAGCTTCCTATGATCCGACTCCCAAGCATTCATTGGATGAATTATCCCTCAGGTTGTTTCCGAGTTACTTAATGGTACCATTCCCTCATGTGTGCCGGCTCAGACCGCCATTGATATAGGTATTCCAGCTGACGGCCGAGGGGCCATTATCTAGAGAAGAATGGTATACTCACATCTTGCGATGTCGTGTCAAGGAATTCGCGAGCTTCTCGAGTTCGATGAGTAGAGCAGGATCGATTCATCTCTCACCTATCGTATCTCCTGTTTATATTTTTAATCCTTTACTCTTTGCCGCCTCAACCAAACCAGTTTCAAGTTAGCGCACACAAACCGAGCTTCCTTTTTATGGGTGGACACAAATCCGGGCGTGGGTCTTACTAGGTCCTCACTTCCGTGTTGTTCACTTCGTCGACAGGGCCAAACCTGGTCACACTTTCTTACCCATGGTCTGTGCTGCAGTATCTATCATCCGTGTCGGGACCATGTACCATCCGTTGGAAATTTGCCGTCTCTGCGATGGATGAAAGGACGACTGTCATCGTTTGACTTCTTCGTTTGCCAAGGGGAGACCAAGGATTGATCGGTATTTCGTGCCTAGGATGTATCGTGGCTTATCGACTATTTTTCTGACTCACCTGCACCTTGGATGCCGACCGCGAGGGACGTTGGGAGTTTTAATGATGGGTGTAAGCCGGTGGTGACATCTACACGACGGAACCTGTAGTATGTCGCCTACGTCAGTTCGACGTTCGTTCTCCATCCCTCTCTAAACGGGCTTGGTGCTCACTGCAACTTTGCGATCCAAAGAGCACTGGAGATAATCGTTGGATGATTGATCGTTCGTCAGCCAGTCAACGGACCGTTTCTTGGAAACGGGATTCCGAGGGCTCATCGAGCGACTGGGCTCACCGTTGCTAACGATGCACTCGCGCCACCAACCGGCCAGTGGTCGAAGGCGAGAGAGGCTTTGTGCACCGACAATGTCACGTACCTCAATCCGGCAAGTATTCGTGTCGACAACAACGTCGTTTCCCCCGCGTTGGCCTTGGGATGCATCTGCGATGTAGTTCGTAGAGGTGTTGAGAGAAGCAGGACCTTGTGGTGTCCTCATGGTCTAATACAGGCTAGCACGTGGCAAGAGAGGTCCGCAGCGTACAAGTCTGGGCACACCCAACAGATCGATCGATCAGTCCCTCCAGACATACTCGGCATGTATAGGGCTTAATACTTGGCTTCTCCCTCGAGTTCCCAGTAGTAGAGGATCTCACGGCATTGATTGTCCTAGTCCACTCGCATGTTTGCAATAAGGTTCTGATTACCACGAGAACGGCCGTCGTGGAAGAAATGATCACGACGCGTTGGGCTTCAGTGTCTCAAGACCTATCACCTGCGTTGTTGAGGATGAATGTCCATATTAGTTGAATCTTTAGATACTTCAGGAAGAAAGCTATGTACACCAACTGGCAGAGCTCAACCCCGGACGGTGCGTCGGATCACGACCTTTGCCCAGTCCGGCTTGTCCGTTCCCCTCGATGGATGAAATTCCAACAGAGATTCCCAGGTTCGACACCAAGTATCCCCTGCACCTCCTCTCTCCCCAACGCACACAGCTCGCGCACGCTTCCCACCTTGCTCATCACATACTTGCCGTTTTTGGCCGTCACCCCCGGTATGCACCGCAAGAGCTCTTCCGCGGCTGCGTTCACACCTGCACCCACATCTGGATCCTCTTCGGCCCCGATCGCGATCGCTTGAGAAGGGTCAGGCTCGGGATTGTTCGCTTTGAGGTCGTTGAAGATGTCTGTCGTTGCGTACGGAGAGGACGACCAAATAATGCGCAAACGGGGAAAGTGGAGCGTGAGCAAGACGAGTTTAGACTGGATCGAGGGAGGCGCTCGGTCAGACTCGGCAGAGGTGCCGGCCCTCTTGGGAGGGTGCTTGACTGAGTGTTTGGCATACGTCTTGGCTTCCTCTGAAACTACCTGTATGTGCGACGGTTGGTTCGAGCAAGCTACTAGGCGCGAATGGAAAGGACAAACTGTGAGCGAAAATGCTTTGTTTTCTTCAAACTCGATGAGCAGCACGGGTTGCTCGTAGTGCACTGACATGAGTTCACACTGTGTATATCTTGAAGCGGTTGGATTAAGGGAGGTGCAACTGCAGTGGGGCAACAACTTACAACCGCCCACTATTGAAACTCGAAACCAAGTCCGGTATGCTCTTCCTTTCAACACAGACATCCGGCGTAAGAACGTAATCACCAACAGTCAGCGTCGCAGGGATAACCAAGAGATCCGATGCGTGAAGTAACGAAGGAAGGGTCGACCAGAACTCACGCATGTCGACGATAACCTAAACGCCCATCAACTTCAGTCTGTCAAGAACACACCTGGGATGCTTGTGTACTCAGTTCCTTTCGCCCACCTGCCAGACGCGAACTGATCGATTTGATGATCTGTTCTCCGGTTTTACTCCCCAACCTTTTGTCCTCGTAGATCGGAAGCAGCATCGACTACGTGAGAAGAGTAAACGAGTGCGTGATCTGTATATAAGGAAATCCACGCACACCACGCTCTTTGATAAGGCGTTCGAAGGATTCCTTTTCACGCCTGAGTCCTGCCAGATACTTGTGCTCCTCGCAGCTCAGCTGATACATCATAAAGTAGACTCTAACTCCCAAGCCTGGGCTGGAATTGCGGTACACTTCGATACGACGGATAAACTCGAGGCTAGGCTCGAACATCACGATGAACTTGGGTTGTATTTCTGCCAAGACCTGGTCATCTGTGTCATCGGAGTAGGCGCGTACAACCACTGTCTGTTGAGGTGGAAGTATACCATATTCGATGTCGAAGTCGGCGTCGAATTGACTGGCGAGTATCCCTTCGAGAAGTTCCAGGTCCCCTTCAGGCACTGTGACGTCGTTCGTGGATGTACTCTGGGATGCGAGGCTGAATGATTGGGAAACACATACCGAGTTACGAATATTTGCAGTAAAACAAAAAAGAAACCTCACAATGTTAGAATCTCCCCATCGTCATCCAATACGATTACTTCCTCGAGTTTAGGACCCTCCTTGGGTTTACTCGATGTCATGGATGATGGGGCACCACCACGAATTCTTCGTCGATTCGCACTTCTCGCTGCCCTCTCTTTGTCCTTCTTCTGCAGCGCCTCGCTCACTCCTGAAGAACCGGTACTGCCAGATGCTTGGGGTGCAGATTTCTCGGTTTGCGCCTGTGTCCCACTTTTGCCATCCTTTTGGCTCGCAAGTCTACCTCTCCAGTAGAGGTAACGGCGTAGCTTGGATTCCATCATCTTCCTCCCCCGTTCGCCTTTCGGCGCATCAACATTCATCTTTGACAGAAATTCACTGACCAGAGCAGAGGATTGAGAGGACGACGTCATAACCAAAACAGTATTCGAACCACGACCGTCTGAGAAGGTCCGTGTCACCATCTCGGAGTGTCAAGCATAGGGAAAGGCTTACATGATGAAATTGACTCTTGCCTCATGATCTCTTCTTCGATCTCGTGTAGTATGTCCGCAAGTAGATCCCATTTTGGGAGCTCCTCGAGAACGGGGTCCATGCCATCAGGGATCCAGGATGCCGGAGGTTTCGCTAGTGGTCGTTTTCCACGCCCTTCTATGTCGTCCAATGCATCCCATGCGTCTTCGTCATCCACAAGGTCGATCACTGCCGATGGGCGATCAGCATTGGTCCTCGAAAGGGTGTAACATCGTCGTCTTGCAGTCTGAAATATGGTGTTGGCGGCGTCCGTAAGCATCCACGGAGATTGATTTTGTCGTGCTGTGCCCGCTGCAGTAGTCGTGTTAGAGACCACCAGCGTTTCGAGGTATGCGTGAAACGCGAGAGCGTCGTAGGATAACAGGTAACTGTATCGAGACGCAATCAACGACAAACGAGCCAATAACATAGAATCACGTACGTTAAGAGACGTCTAAGTGTCGCAAGATCGCTAACCAACTGCTTCGTCTTGGGTCCTACCTTGTGCCATACAGGATCAAGCTGCCTCCGCACCACTGCATCGAATGACTTGAAGTAAGCACTTTCAACAGTAAGGTCGTCGAGGTCGAGCTAGAGTGCCAGATCAGTGTTGTCGGAATAAGAAGTAATATGTGACCCCACAGAGGTATTCGAGCGCTTCAACTCGGAAAGAGTTGTAGTCATACACTGTACTATCGCATGGTGAATGGCTGACATGTTTTCCGTTAAGTGTTGATACAACTCGACGACGTCGGCTTTGCGGTTCTCGAGCGTATCCTTGATGGACTGATGAAACCTAGTAGCCTTAAATCAGAAGGCGACCCTGTTCTCGCTCGGGTGGCCCACCGTGGATAGATGTGTACAGTCCGCAACTGGAGTTCTTTCATGATATTTTTCAGGGGCGACATTCCACTAGTGATGAATTCAGGCTGATCGGAGAATGCTTTGAGGAAACCAGTGACATTCTTTTCACGATACAGTCGAACGACGAAGGCTTCCAATGAAAGGGCCGTCACTCTGAAGGAGCGCATTCGCAGTTACGCTGCTTGATATGAATGAGAGCCTACCTTTCGGCGTGCAAGACGATGATGCCGGCAATGAGTTCGGTGGGTATGTCAGACTGCAGCATATCGACGACCAATATCCGAGACGTCACTGAAATAAGGCCACCCTTCTTGTATAGATCCTGTCTTGACGATGTGAACACCATACACCCCCGAAGGACTAGTGAAACAAGGACGAACCTATCCCGTTTACCTATTTCATAGCCAACAATGCGCAAGCCAGGCTTTCGACAGCCCATAATACCGAGCTCCTCGCCGATAGCGACCTCTTCTTCTGGCGTAGCATTCACGAGGAGAACCAAGTTCTGTGGAGAGTCGTAAATCTTCATGAGCGTACATATTATTCGGCGCAGCCCGAGACCGCGGGCGAGGATGAGCAGGTCGCTCGTGGACGGGTCATGGATCTCTTCCAAGACTTCCTTGTGAAATGCGAGCAGTGGGGCTGCCATGTTGTGTGTATCGGACCAGCTCAGTGGTCTGCGCAGTCACAGAAGTTAACTGGCTTGAATGGCTCAGATTACAACTTGCTGCGAGGTTGAATTAACTGTCAATACAAGTTGAGGGAAGTTACAAGTCAGGAAGCAATATTACTGGGCCGGATAGTATAAGCCCCGGTCACGTGATCAGGCCATGTTGTGGTCGAGGGTCAATCAAATATCTTGAAGCTGCATCACCGTTTCACCGTGGATCCACTTTTACAAGAATGTTGTCGTCTCCGTCGCTAAGTCCCCAACAATCCTAGCGTTACAATCGACGGCATCCCGACCGTCGGCGTCAACCCTTATCAGTCCGTAACTCCTACCCCTTCAGACCAGGGCGAGAGGGCCAAAACCAATGCGTCGTTCTCGCCGCGGTGCACCCTCTCGTGTTGCATCCAATAACCGTGCAAGGGGAAGACGTAAACGCGGCGTCACATCCGACAAGTTTCTCATCTGTGCTTCCTTGAACAAACCCGGAAAGCGCGTCCTTTCATATCCGAGCACAGGGTCTGATTTTCAATCACAGAACGGGCACTCGCTCTTAATCCAGGACCGACGAACGAATGAGAAGAGGAAGAAGCGATCGAAGAGAGCGATGCCCAGCAGTGCGATAGATGATCGGCGGGAGTCTCGCCGCCGGGAGAGAAGAACGAGGGAAATGAAGTCGAAAGATGAACGGAAGCGTACCACAACCTCCTCAATTCCCAGCATCGATGGTTCCGTTTGCGGGGACCACCAGAGTGATCAGAACTTGGCCGCACTCGGCCCGTCAGCGCCGCCGCCTCCCATCCGAGTCCCACATATACTTGTTCGAAATAGTCGATTTGCGCTGGCATGTCACGTCGCTTGCGGGCACAGATTGTGCAGTGACATCATTCGACATTCGACCGCTGAGCCCAGGCTCGATATGGATGCCAGCCTTCCTTCAAATACGTGTCTGACTAGAAACGAACAGGTGATCAATAGGTTTATCCAGTCCAGGCCTTCAACGAACATGTATTCCCGTACTCGATCCCGAGATGACTTCTGGAGACTCTGTGGCTCAACATCTCTAGGTCCATTGACGAGTGGCAACTGGCAGCACAGCACACTCACGAACTTGCATCCTCTGCACCTTTGGACAGCATCATCAGAGGCGCGCTTCCCAAGGAGGACGTCCCTTCACGGGTAGCGATGGCGCATTGATATACCATGTTTGACTTGCGCTGAACGCGAGATAAGAAGAGATTTGATCGATGTCATCCGAGTCTACTAAACGGAAGTTGGCAGTTGGCCTCCATTCGCTATCCAGCGTGTTTACAGTAAATAATTTGACCGAGCCTAGCGAATGTTGACGAGTCCAAAGGCGTGGCAGCTGAGTGGTGTATACTCGTCACCCACCCTGCTATAACACTCTGTAATTCGATCCGACAGCTTGGGCGACATTTGGATCACTGGGTCTCTCAAACCGGCCACGTTGGGTCAGGCCTCGTGCGGTGGTAGTATGTACCACATTGTAACATGATAGAGCGGAAGATTGCAGCGTACCTGCGACTCGGCTCATGGTACATAATAGTAGCACGACGAGTGGAAGCAAAAGCATGAAACTCCGAATCGCAGGCCGGACGGGACGAGTCACTCGACCTCAGGTCCTAAGTTTGGCAACAACCTCGTCCAGTCACTCTGCCTCGGAGAAAAAGACTACAGGACCACGAGACGCCAGGTAAGGATGAGGGTGCTAGCTGTAGGTACTGTTTATTGCATGAAAAGCCTTACGTCTACTGTATGTGGATAGTACGGATGCCATCCATAAATTCAGTCAACGGGGTGTCCTCGCGAATTTGAACCATGATCAAGCTGTCCGTAGCAACCCGTTCGTATTGCTCGCGTGCCAGCGTTGCAAGCAACAGTGCCCCAAACGGCTGCCTCAGTCGGGCGACGAGCCATAGTGCACGCGTGGCAAGATCGAATTGAGCGACACCGCGCGAAAAATCCTGGTCGAGGAGGGGACTGATCCAGGGATGAATGAGGAGTAAACCCTCCATCCCAGATAACTTGTCCATCGTTTTGAACTCTACGTCCCCGAGCATGGGCGACGTCCCACGATAAAGAACGAGGTCAGAGTCGGGATCAGATTCCGGGAGAGGGACGAGGTCAGCGAGAGGGAATACGATTCCGGGAAGGGTGAGTCGACCAGCGAGAAGCGACAGAGGGGAGAGACTGTTGAGTCGCTTGTACAGCGCCCCTGTCAGGGAAAGGTCAGGCAACGATGAGCGCAACGCTAAGACCATGCGATCCATCTCAGCTGTCTCCATTGGTCGTGGAATGTGCGGTGGTACGATGTCTTTGTAGACAGTCAGATCCACAGGAAGGTAGCTGTGATGACTGCTCGAGCTCGACCCAGTCCAAGCGAGAAGCGTGACATCACCAGAACGTGTCAGAATATACTCTAGGAGACGACCGACCGCCTGATTTCCCTCGCCATATATGACCGGGATCGGGACTTTGAAGATGCCGAACAATGAGTACGCAATATCTTCCTCACGTGTCGTTTGACGCTTGGAAGCCAAGTACAGCTTCTCGCGCACCCTGTCCAAGCCCGGTTGAAGGGTGGCCAACTCCTGCGAGGCGAAGTTCGTTGCCCGTTCCATCTCCAAGAGGATGGTAGGCGATTCTTTGTGGTTGAAAATGCTCAATCCAAGGTATGGCTTCCAGTCCTCAGTGTAGAATTGGACAACCTTGGAAGCAATATATTCTTGGTATGTCCACCCACGAGTGTTCCAGATACTCCTCCAGAGACAACCAATCACCTGTGATTCCGACAAGACTCCGAGAAGGTGCACGATCGTGAGGGACGAACCGCGATACCACCTAAACATAGCAACCACCGATTCCTGCTGCACCCCCTTATCTTGCTGGTTTACGCAGCAAGTGTCGCTCCATGCCCACTGGAAGTGAAGAGAGTGGACAAGTTCACAGAACTTTTGCACCTTGCTATTCCCAGGAGACTCCGGTAGCCCATAGACCGAAATATTCTCGACCATCTGGAATGTCGGTTCATGGGGCTGCCACCTGTGCGACAGCATCACATATCGGTAGAACTCCCTCACTTCTTTCTCAATGCGTGCACGATCAAGCTTGGTAGTCATGGAAGACCGCAGCTCGTCATAGATCGGGAGTGCCTCGAAAGCTGCCGCTTGCTGGGTTTTGTCGTACAAACGGCCAGTAGTGGTGTCGATGAGAACACGTGGCATGTCGCGGATGGTCTCCTCGACTACTTCTTGGATCGTGGCAGTTGCATCGACGTACTGATTACGACGCTCTGTCGACACCCAATGAAAACCGTCTGTTGCGTGCAATATCGACAAAATGGCTTACCACGAATGTGTGGATCGGGGGATTGATCCAGAATTGAGAGCATCACCCTGAATGCCTCGAAAGCTTCGCCGTGACGCCCCATGCCGTGTAATTCAGCATGGATCCTCTCGTATCCCCTATGGGATGATGGACCGAGCTTTAATGGACTTGAGCTTTCGCCACGTGTGCAAAGAGAATAGATGGTTTCGTTGAGGCAGACCTTTTCTTGATTGGCTGCACGTTGGGATTCGGAGAGCTCTTGAGCGGGGTTTTCGAGAGGCAAGGAAATACGCGTCGGAATCGCGGGGAGCATACTCGAGCTCTCCTCCTGATCGCGTGGGGACTGGATTTGTTGTCGAGATTCGGCGAGCTGATTGCCAGGTTCTTGGACGGTCTTGACATTCGCTGTTCTTTCTTCTGACAGACGTGATCATCAGAAACCGGGATCAGAGTGAAAACGGACGTACTTGGACTGTCGTCAACTTTTTCGGTCACTGTGTGCTGTATTTCGTGCGTGCAGGGTGTCTGTAACAGCGAACAGAACGGTTTGCGATTGAAAGCGTTTTTAAATGCAGGTACACTTACACCGTTCAAGTAGCGAAAGGGGAGAGCGCCACAGAATGCCTGAATGGTGATCCGCTTGTCTCCGCTTGTCACAAGGTCGTGGTTCGATGACATAGCCACGGACTTGATGGGATGGGTGAACTCGATGACAGTCCCAATTTGGTGTTGGCTCATTGTGTCCCAAAACGACACTGATGAACCAGCGGAGGTTGCAATGAATGTGCCGCCGTCCGCCAAGGCGATAGACCCAGCAAGTTCCTGACTGCTATGAATCTGCCATTTCGAGAGTGTGGTCTTGGCGAACACGTCGAAATGGTGGACGTAGCGATCGTGTGATAAGGCAAAGAGTTGCTCGCTATCACTAGCCCAGGCGAGAGACTGGTTCACCACCGAGTAGACTTTGACTGGAAACTCGACGCAGAGGCTGCCATTCCGACCATCGTAGACCCGAACGGACTCGCGGTTCCGTGTGGCAGTGGCGATGAGCTGCCCGCTGGGTGAAAACTTGGCTGCCAGCACCCGGTGGATATGTTTCAAGGGGCCGAGCAGTCGCTCGCCAG
>JBBPRR010000629.1:0-19088 GCA_038093115.1 Hortiboletus flavorubellus | reverse complement strand
TATCATAGGGTGTGTGAACTTTTTAAAACTCAGACATACTATTTATATGTATATATTTGTTTGTACTGACAAACAATGGCAAATATTATATGATTTGACTAAGATCCTGGACTTGAGTTCAAAAGTAAAAAAAACCCTTTCCATAATATTGCTGTCTTGTAATGGGGTGATCTTGTAGCCGAGAGTATGTACTATTTATAACTCCACCAAAGCTAAGTGTGATTCCCATGCTGTTTGGTGGTGCACCACCATTAGGGTTAGTATGGAAAGGGTTTTTGAAGTCACTGTATCTTCCAATTAACAGTTGTTTATATTTGTTGTAATAGCATAGTTGGCCAATCATCACCTAGATTATTGATTGTATAAGCTATTTTGTCAGCATAGTCAGCCATTTGTGATTTGTAATCCACTTTTGATTTATTTACATATGTATCTTCTTATTGCAGCTTTGGAAAATCAACAATAGCCTTCTCTCTGGACATCATCACCTAATTTGATATGTCAAAGATTGACTTATCAAAAGAAGAAATTATCCACCTTGCACAATATGCCATCCAGACAATGCAGTGTGAGTGGGAGGGATGTACCACCACACTTAACAGCTGGAATACATTAACAAAGGTGATTAACTTGACAACTTGTTGTTTGCTATGGTTGCTGGCATCAGAATTTTCTTTGAAAAGACATCACTCTCCCTAGTAAAGGGTACCCAGAGTCCTGTAGCTTTTCCTTGCACCTGATAAGGTGGCTGGGTTTGCCTGCAGGAATACTAGGTGGCTCTTGGAGGAGGTGCCAGTACATTTTACACCTGAGGAATTTTATGAACAATCACTTAACTTGTATGTTTTGGTCTACAGCATCTTCTTCGACACTGCTCTCGTGTCAAACAACAGGTAAGTGGCAATTCTATGCCTTCATCCGAGTCTTAGTGACTTTTTGTTACCACAGGATGGGATGTATCACTGTTCCTATTCTCGATGCTCTGGCCGACTTCACAACTCATTAGGAGCGCTGCAAACTCACGTTGAACTCAGCCACCTGTCGAGAGTGGCATTACCATGCCCGGCGCGTGGTACGTGGCAAGTCGTTGTGTTTGTTCGTGGCTTCGCTTAAGTGCACCTCAAGATTGCAACGAGGTATTCGTCCGAGTACAACAACTTTCAAGTCACTTCGAACACGAGCACCGCGCACTCCTCAATACACGTGTATCTGTAGATGGTTTCATACCACTTGCAATCCTCGCTCCCCCACGCCGTCTCCGAGCGCCAGCCCCACTCCCCCAACACGAAACTCGGATGAGTTTATTCCTCCCCCCCGTCTCGATGCCGCCTGTCCGTCGAGGACATAATCAAGCAAGCGCCTCCCAACGCATT
The DNA here is from genome assembly GCA_038093115.1 of Hortiboletus flavorubellus. NCBI lineage: Eukaryota > Fungi > Basidiomycota > Agaricomycetes > Boletales > Boletaceae > Hortiboletus > Hortiboletus flavorubellus. Next base: position 17,715 of record JBBPRR010000629.1, on the reverse strand, counting down.
TCGCGCAAGTGGAGTCGGTTGAACGCACAGGACGAAGAGGGCGATGACAATCCCATCGCATTCGATAACCTCCCCCCCCTCCATTCACTTGACACCTCCCCACCTCAGGTCGTAGATATCGAGGTACGGAGAAAAATACCGCTAGCCAGGCAACCACACCTGTCCCGTCCTCAACCCGCGATTTATCCGCCTCTACGATCTAACGAGCCCAATCAAACTATCTTATATCGCGCATTCGTGCCCATGGTTGACAGGCTGGTCGCAGATGGGACTCTCGTGAGGCACAATGAAGGGGGAATGTAGAGGGAACTTGCACATTTGACAGATTTCGCTTTCTTGAAAGTATGTATACTTATACCTCGCATGAGCGATTCTGTGCGCTTGGGTATGGAATGTAATGGAGGTGCATAGTAAGGCATAATGTGATTGGCGCTACCGCGACGTATGGGAGACTATTTGGATAGCTCTGCAACATAAATCCTATACCAAGTATCATAAAGGTGATCCCATTCGTATTTTGTGTCTTTTTACGCGGCGTTGCCCTCAGCGAAAGTAAGCAAGTCTGAGTCACCCTGGTCAGTGACAGTCATAACACTTGGTTGCCTGTCAGATAGATATCGATGATAGGATGTATGGGTCACTTACCCGACGCGGAACAGTTTACCAGCAGCGGTGCCAAGCGCGACGTTGGTGCCAGCGAAATGGTGCACGGTTGTCTTTGACAACATGGCGTAGTACTCAATTTCCGACTTGCGGAGGGGTGGGCAGTTTCCAGCGATCAATACCAGCTTGGCTATAAATATAGCATCGGAAAATGACAAGAAACATAATCGTCAGCCCAAGGGACCTTCTCAGCCTCACGCTCCAGTCCCCGTGAGTTTATCAACTGGGACACTCACCCTTGCCACTACGCATCTGCTTCAACGCTGACTTGTACCCCAAAGTGTACTTGCCCGACTTCACGACAAGAGCGAGACGAGACGCGATAGACTCGGTCGACTTAGCAGCTTTGGATTTCTTGGTAGGTGCCATCGAGAATGACTTGTGGTCGTGAAGCGGTGGATTTCTTGCGGATGGCTTTTCGGTGGTAACGCAAAGTGTCACCAATAGAATTCTATGCCGGAGATTGCCGACAAACAACTGTACAGTTTCAAATTGTAAACCGCGTTAGGTAATAACTGTTGTTCAAATCGGCAATCCACTCGGTCCGCGTCGGCATACATCCTATCATTGATATCTACCCGACAGTCACTCTCAGACTTGCTTACTTTCGCTGAGGGCAACGCCGCGTAAAAAGACACAAGATACGACTGGGATCGCCTTTATGATACTTGGTATAAGATTTATGTTGCAGAGCTATCCAAATAGTCTCCCATACGTCGTGGTAGCGCCAATCACATTATGCCTTACTATGCACCTCCATCACACTCCATACCCAAGCGCACAGAATCGCTCATGCGAGGTATAAGTATACATGCTTTCAAGAAAGCGAAATCTGTCAAATGTGCAAGTTCCCTCTACATTCCCCCTTCATTGTGCCTCACGAGAGTCCCATCTGCGACCAGCCTGTCAACCATGGGCACAAATGCGCGATATAGGATAGTTATCGACAACCCCTTATTCTGAATATTACAACAATGCGGGCGACATATCTATGATGGCGCGTGGGCCCTTTTCATCGTAATCCGATTTTGAGACAAAATTTTTTCCTTGAGCGTCGTTGAAAGAAATCTGATTTGATGATTGTGAATAATGCGTAGAAAAACGGTAGCTCTGCACTGACCTTAGCAACAATGCTGGTCCCCAAGAATGCTGAAAGACCATCTCCCTTCTCTCGATACTCGGCAAAATACTCAGGAACACTGACAACACGAATCGACCGTGGTTGAACCTCGTTATGCTGATCTGGATTACCAAGAATAAAAGGCGATAAACGCGACTGCAGCGCAATACCAATTCCTATCCGACAGGCATTCAGGACTGGTGAAAGGAGAAAGCAGAGGACATACCCTTGACGCGGCTTGCGAGGTCTCCAGTGACAAATAGTCCTTGCCAAATATACTGTCGTTGATAAACCTCAGTCTGAGCGACCGAAAATCCAACTGCATCCTGTAATGACAGCGGATCGTCCTCGGGTCCTATCTCAGCTCTTTGAGGCAACGAGTATAGAAGCGAAGGGTCGAAAAGAGGTTCGCAGAACCGATGTCGCTCCTTCCCCAACGTTATCGAGTGGTCGCGGAACTGTAGTGTGATGAGGTCAAGAGCCTCGATCTCTTTTGCGCGTGCTTGTTCTGCAGCAGTTGCCTTTGCGGTTGCTTTCTTCTTTGTCCCAGCCTCAATTACAGCCTTTTCTTTTCCCGCAACTAGTACTGCGGCGATATCTGTGACCCCCTCATCCTCTAGTAGTTCCGCAATTTGACCGTCTGACGGAACACGGACATGGCCTTCGGACCATATGTATTTGACAAGATCAAGAATGAAGGCTTGTACGGCTTCGGGATCCCTTGGAGAATCGAAGGGAGAAGCGGCGGCCATGACAGATTGGTTTGATCGCAGAAGATTGGCAAGGTACTTTTCGCAGTCGCCTATGCCCAGGGAAGTCGAAGACCGTGCAGAGTGTACGAGAAAGCCTTCGTATATAGGTGATATATCTGTTTTCTCGTACCCTATGTCGACGACAATGCCATTCAGTTGCCCAGTTGCGTATATCTGTGTCATGGGCCGTTCGACGATCGCAAAGCTGGCGACGTTAAAGCGCTCAAAGAATATCTGACATAGTCGCTCTTGGAAACCGCGAGAGAGCCCCGGCGCGATAGAAAGCATTACTGGAGATTCGTTTTGAGTGCGTTTTATCTGAAGTCTGTTGAAAATGACATGTTTCCTGCATGCCCCAGTGGTAAGCATGCATCTGGCAAATACGCACATCGAAGTGCATACCAAATGGCTTCAGCTTGAGTCCAATCGCGAATATCACCGTCTGCGAACGGCCATGATACAAGTACGTCGTGTCCTGCTTCGAGTGCCTCGTCGAGTTGGGGGCCGACGAGATAGTCGTTCACCTTTGCGGTGGTGCTCGCGTGGAAGGGGAGTGAGGAGAGGCGGGTCGATGATGCTAGCGGACGCCAGAGGTCACTACCCTCTCCGGTGCCGCTTGGCTGTTTTCCATTTGTGATGGAACTGGATGAGGGTTCTCCCACTGTCTGTCGCAATCCGACGCGTGCAGATATTTCCTGGATGTATTTGCCCTGTTAGTGCTGATCAGCAACAAGCCAAGTGCAACGGACCACCGTTGGAGTTCTCAAAAGTTCTTGTATGCCGAGGCCAGCCCTGACGGTCGTTCTACCTGTTTCTATGATGAGTATTGACGAGTCACGGAAACTGCTCATGGCCGCTAGTTATGTGTTGGCACGTTCTGGGAACCAATGAGCGCTGCGCGGTTACACTCCCATTCAGCTAATGGTCTGATCCACGGTTAAATAAATATTCGCTTCTGCAGCTTTTTCTGGAACCACCAGCATCCATGTCTGCCAGCCAGCTCGCGAAGTTGTACTCTCCGCTGGAAATTCCAACGTCTGGAAAACAGCCCTTCACCGACTATTCTCGGTGGAGGCTGCTCGTGAACGATGGTGGTCGCCACACCTGGCACTACCTGAAGACGGACGAAGAGTGCGACAAGTGGCCTCAGAACCATATAGATAAGTACTGGACCGGTCAGCCCCTTGTAAGCATTCGTCCGTGCATGATAGATGCAATGAACCGTGAATGACCACGACAGAACCTCCCGGACCTTCCGAAAGCGACCACACCCCTTGAAGCTGCCCGGAATGGCTATACCTTTTACAAGCACCTCCAGTCGCATGATGGACACTGGGCCGGCGAGTATGGTGGACCAATGTTCCTGTTCCCTGGCCTTGTCATTGGGTCATATGCTGCTGGTATGGGGTTCAAAGAGGAAGAACGCCTCGAAATGATTCGTTACCTCATAAATCGGGCGCATCCTGAAGACGGAGGTTGGGGTCTGTAAGTACACAATCCCTTGTCAAGCGAACACCGTGTAACCCCCCCTAGACATATCGAAGGACACTCGACTGTGTTTGGCACTGCCCTCAACTATGCGGCTTTGCGAATCCTCGGCATGAGTGCTGAACATCCGGTGGCTGTCAAGGCAAGGGCTACCCTTCATCGGCTAGGTAGGTTTTTATTCTATCCCTATTATACTGTGTTGACTGCGGTAAGCCAGGAGGTGCGATAGGTGCCCCTTCTTGGGGTAAGTTTTGGTTGGCAATCCTCAATGTCTACGATTGGGATGGATTTAATCCCGTCCCTCCCGAGCTTTGGTGAGTTGTAATACCCCAAATATCTTCTAGACACTGCGTTAATCGTTCCAAGGCTTTTACCCGAGTGGGTCCCGTTTCATCCCCATAAATGGTGGATCCATACCCGTAATGTCTACATACCCATGAGTTATCTATATGGTATTCGCTTCAAGATGGAAGAAAACGACTTGATCCGTTCTCTTCGCCAAGTATGCATTCAGGATGATGTTTGCCACACCCTTTCATTCAACACCTCTCTGTTTAGGAGCTATACACAACCGACTACCACCGCATATATTGGCCGGCACAGCGTAACAACATTGCAGCTGTCGACCTCTACTCACCCCACACTTCGGTTCTCGATGCGATAAATGCCGTACTGTGTATCTACGAGAGCTGCGCCATCCCTGCTCTTCGAAAAGCCGCGCTGGAGCGCGCCTACAAGCTCATCGTATATGAGGACGAAAACACAGAATACCAGACTCTTGGGCCTGTCTCCAAGATGATGAACTTGCTGTGTCGTTTCGTCGTAGATGGTCCCGATACAGAGGCTTATCGTCAACACGCCATCAAGCGTGCCGACTTCATGTGGCTTGGCGCGGAAGGCATTATGATGTGTGGGACGAACGGCAGCCAGCTTTGGGATATCGGATTCATCACGCAAGCGCTTGTTGAGACGGGTCTCGCGAAGGAGCCGGAAAATAAGGAAAGTTTGAGAATGGCCTTGGGGTGGTTGGACATCTGCCAAATTCGAGACAACCCGAAGCATTATGAAACGGCTTATCGTCACCGAACCAAGGGAGCCTGGCCGTTCAGCACGAAGGAACAAGGCTATACCGTCAGTGACTGTACGGGAGAAGGTCTCAAGGCGGTCTTGTACCTCCAGAACCAGGTAGTGTACGTATGTTTGTGGTCCGAAACGACCCTCCCGCTCATCGTAACCGCTAGAGGAACGGAGAAGGTCATTTCAGATAGTCGGCTCTTTGATGCTGTCGACACACTGCTCTCAATGCAAAATGACAACGGCGGTTATGCAAGCTACGAGCTTGTGAGGGGACCCAAGTGGTTGGAATGGCTCAATCCTGCGGAGGTCTTTGGTACGGTATGCTAGCTATAATCATGTCGGACTGATCCTCAATTCCTACAGGGGATATCATGACTGAATTCTGTTACCCGGAGTGCACGACTTCCGTGATAACATCCTTGTCCATTTTCAGGAAACATTATCCGAACTACCGAGCAGCTGAGATCGGGTGAGTGGGGCCAGTTCCGCCCAGCCGGATGATTTGAATTAACATTACTAGACGGACGATTACGGACGCGATCAAATGGCTTCACGCAGTGCAGAACCCGGAGGGTGGTTGGATCGGATCATGGGGGATTTGTTTCACTTATGCAACCCAGTTTGCGCTAGAAAGTTTAGCACTCGGCGGGGAGTACTACGCGAACAGCCCTGCTGTCCGACGTGCATGCGATTTTCTGCTTTCGAAACAACGAGAAGATGGAGGTTGGGGAGAAAGTTACAAGGTCAGCTACCCCTTTACCATGTTCGACAGATGCTGAGTCATAGCCACTCGTCATGTGCTCGGTTCGTAGACTTGTGAACGTCGTCGTTGGGTTGAACACGAAAATACACAAGTTGTCCAGACGTGCTGGGCAGCAATGGCTCTCATGTATGCCAGGTACCCGCATGCGGAACCAATAGAGAAGGCGGTCAAGTTGGTCATGTCGCGGCAGCTTCCGGTGAGAAATTTGGATTATGGAACATATCTTACGCTGAGACCCTACTCGATAGGACGGATCGTGGCCGCAAGAAGCAATTGAGGGCGTGTTTAACAAAAACTGCATGATCTCGTACCCTAACTTCAAATTTTCGTTTACAACCTGGATGCTCGGGAGAGCACATTACTATCTGACGGACCTGAAAGCTGGGAAATGACTTGTTGGTATGGGTGTAACTTAGCTACATGGAGTATATCCTGTAGTCAGCAACAAGTCAGCAAAGCTAATTCCGGATGACGGCGAGATGGTGTGCTCGCGAGCAATTGCCTGAGTTAAATCCGGCATGTCCGACTCAGCCCTTCCCATGCAAGCCCTGCCAGCTTACACTGAGGTATCTCCGAGCGTCTTCCCTCGTTCCTCGCGTCGAGCTCACCATCCCCATCAGCCATGGCCACGATCCCAACAGTCGCCCGGATAGCCTTTCTTGCCTCTGATATTGTGCTCCATACCCAGCCCTCCGGTCCCGTGGTATCCCCGTTCGCCGAATCCTATAACGCTCTCTCAAATACATCCTCTCGTCGGCCAAGCGTTCAATCCATCCCTGCGGGCGGTGACCCGGGTGTGTCCATACTTCGACTGGCCTCTGGCGCATCCCTAGCTTCCTTCACTTCTTCCGTAACATCCCAAACAACTCTCCGTCTCGTGCTCCTTGCCACAGAGCTCTCTTCTCTCCCGCTCGTCCTTCACATTGCAGTCAAGGACGACTTGTCGGACGTCCTCCTGCTCCAGTCTGCATTCTTATTCTTCGTAGTTTCCTATACGTCCCAAGAGGCCCACGATAACGCTCTCCTTGCTTCTCGGCTTGCCCGCACAGAGAAAAAGGCAGTTGTGCACGTCTTCTATGAACTAGCGGATGATCCAGTCGTAGACATTGCTGAAGGGGATGTGCAGCCGTTCCTGCTTTCTGAAAATGTCGCTCTCTCACTGAGTGAATCCAATATTCCCAACGACCCAAAACGAGAAGGGCGTACCCCTACACCAGGGTCCGTTTCGACTTTATACCAATCTTATGAATCCGCTGCGTTGTCGACGTCGACTCGCACCGGTCGTCCGTGCCTTCCTTTGACGACCCACGGTGATGGGCATCCAAACACTGTTGTCTTCGCTCTTGGAAATATCCCTAGCATTCCGAAGATCGACGGCGTATCGTTCGTTTCCGTTGGGCTACTTGCTCCCCTCTCCCATTCCCATATCTTGCGCGCCATTCCCCTCTCAGCTTCTCGTGTGCTCGTGCTTGAGCAGCTCCATCGTTCTAGCACTAGATGGACACCGCTTTATCTTGACATCGTCGACGCATTGCAGGAGCGCCAGGCGCGTTCACAGGTCTCCGTCCAGAGTATTTGGTTCACTAATGTTGGGCAAGTCAGCCCGACTAGTTTGCTCGAGCTTATTCATACCACAAACGACACTCCTCTCACATCCCCACTACTCCTTCGTGACGAGGCCGTTTCCTCGCCGCACACTTTAGTCCCTCACATCCCAAAGCACGAGTCTTCGTACACCAAGATCTTGTCTCACGTGTTTGGTTCACGATTAGAGGTCTCAAATTCTCCTGAGCTGGTTCTTGCACAGGGCAGCATAGCTACTAGTCCCGAGTATGCGCTGGGTCGGATCAGGGGCCAGTTGGACCACCGGGCTCAGCTTATCAACTTTGTTCAGGATTTGATGGGAGCCGAGGAAGTCACTACCGAGCTACACAGACTCCTTGCTCAGTGGTTACAAGTTAAAGAGGATGCCTTGAAAAGCCATACTATCGGTGTTCAAGTAACTGCAGCATTGGAATCTTCGCAGCTTTCCAATGTGCTTGTCGATCGCATCCTTGCATTAAAAGCATACTTCCCTTCGAAGTCCAGGTGGATACTTGGCTCAGATGCCTGGGCCTACGATCTTGGTTCATCGGGTTTACACCATGCCATTGCTTCTGGTCTTGACCTTAACATTCTCATCTTAGATACTCTACCCTATTCGTCCCGAAACGCAGCCGATCCGCATCGTCGCAAACAAGATGTTGGCTTGTATGCCATGAACCACGGAGATGTTTACGTTGCCAGTGTCGCTGTGTACTCTTCGTATGCACAGGTCCTCCAGTCCGTGATGGAAGCGGACAGGCACAAAGGCCCATCGGTCGTCCTTGCCTACCTTCCTTACCACGGGGAAAACTCCCCAGCGCTTGAGCTATTGAAGGAGACTAAACTTGCAGTCGACTCGGGTTACTGGCCCTTGTATCGCTGGGACCCCGTCAAGGAAGCTAGAGGCGAAGAACCTTTCAGCCTCGACTCTGATGCTGTCAAGAACGACCTGCAGCAATTCCTTGATAGGAAAAACCACCTCTCCCAGCTTGTTCGCTCCAATCCTCAGTTAGCCACTGAGCTTGTGAGTAGCTTGGGCGAGAACGTCAAGGAGGCCCGTAGGCGGAAGGCCCAGCAGGCCTACGATGATTTACTTGTCGCACTTGACGCACCACCCCTTCTCGTGCTATACGCTTCAGACGGGGGCACAGCCGAAAAGTACGCAAAGAAACTTGTCAATCGCGCGAAGGCAAGAGGTATGACGGCCACCATTGGGACTCTCGATTCGATGACTGTCCAAAGCCTCTCACAAGAGGAACATGTTGCATTCATAACCTCAACCGCTGGTCAGGGTGAACCGCCTCAAAATGGACGCCAGCTTTTCAAAGCGATGAACGCTGCTGCGCTTCGTAGTGAAAAACCTTTTTCCAAGCTGCAATACACCGTCTTCGGCCTCGGTGATAGTCACTATTGGCCTCGACCTGAAGATGCTCATTATTACAACAAGCCTGGCAAGGACCTTGACTTGCGCCTAGAACAGCTCGGTGGCGAGCGCTTTGTTGATCTCGGGCTGGGAGACGATCAAGACGCTGATGGACCTGACACTGGATACAAGGTCTGGGAGCCCAAGGTTTGGAAGGCGTTTGGTGTCGACAGCGTTCAGGTTACGGAAGCTGAACCCGAGCCAATCACGAACGAGCATATCAAAGCAGCTTCTGAGTATCTTCGTGGTACCATCGCAGAGGGCTTGGAGGATACGACTACCGGAGCGCTCGCTCCATCCGACACTCAACTTACCAAGTTTCACGGAATCTACCAGCAAGACGACCGGGATATTCGTGACGAGCGTCAGACTCAGGGAGTCGAGCCAGCCTACAGCTTCATGATCCGTGTGCGCACGCCAGGTGGTGTTTGTACACCAGAGCAATGGTTGCAGATGGACCAAATTTCGGACGAACATGCTAATGGCACGCTGAAGATTACCACGAGGTCCACGTTCCAGTTTCATGGAGTTATCAAACGTCATTTGAAACCCTCTATCCAAAAAATCAACCGAGTGCTGATGGATACCTTGGCTGCGTGTGGTGACGTTAACCGGTATGTTGCATGATCTCGCGGGAACTGCTGTTATTCACGTCTTACTAGTAATGTAGTCTGCTCTGCTGTTCCTTCGTTGTCGAGGCTTCACCATCGTGTTTATGAGTTTTCCAAACTCGTCAGCAACCATTTATTACCCAGGACCACTGCATATCATGAAATATGGCTTGATAAGAAGATGGTAGCTGGTGAAGCTATCAAGGACTTTGAGCCATTGTATGGGGAGTTCTATCTCCCTCGCAAGGTCTGTATTTCCTTCAGTGATTGGGATCGATCAGAAATTAAATCCTATCCAGTTTAAAATTGCGGTTGCCGTCCCCCCTTACAACGACGTTGACGTCTTTGCCAACGATCTCGGCTTCATTGCTATCGTCGACGAAGATGGTGAATTGGAAGGCTTTAATGTGACAATTGGTGGCGGTATGGGTGTGACCCACGGTAACAAAAAGACATACCCTCGCATTGGTGATGTCATCGGGTTTTGCACCGTTGAGCAAGGACCGCTCGTAGCAGAGAAGGTCATGTTAACCCAGCGGGACAATGGGAATCGTGTCGAGTAAGTTAGCATGTTCCTCGCTATCAATCCGTAGCTGATTTGCACCGATAGCCGAAAGGTGAAACGATCACTGCATTCATAGAAAAGATATTCTGACCGCTTATGCAGAACGCTCGCTTGAAGTATACCGTCGATCGTATGGGCCTTGGCAACTTCAAGAAAGATGTAGAAGACCGACTCGGCTTCGAGCTCGCCCCAGCTCGCCCTTATTCCTTTGAAAGTAACATAGACCACTTCGGATGGACCGTTGGTGAAGATGGCAGGCACCACGTTACAATTTTCATCGAGAACGGACGCGTCCAAGACGAACCCGGACGAGAATTCAAGACTGGTCTTCGTGAAATCGCCAAGGTCCACAAGGGCACGTTCCGTCTGACGTCGAACCAGCATCTCCTCATCTCTGAAATTCCTCCCGAGGAGGTGCCGAGGATCAAGGCGTTGCTCGCCGAGTACAAGCTCGATAACCTCAATTATTCGGGATTGCGGCTCTCAGCGTCGGCTTGCGTGGCGTTCCCTACATGCGGCAAGCCATCTCTCTTTTTACTTGGCCACTTGTCCGTCACTAACGAGAAAGAAACCTAGGTCTTGCCATGGCCGAATCGGAGCGGGTGAGTTGTCATCGTTATTGATGGACGTGCATCTAAAGGCCCTTACTCGTTACCAGTACCTGCCGGTGCTCGTCGACAAAGTGGAGAAAATATGCGAAGAGAACGGCCTGCGCCACGACTCCATCATCATGCGTATGACCGGTTGCCCGAACGGGTGTGCCAGACCCTACGTTGCTGGTATGTAGCAAATGCCATGTCGTTCCTTTTCTGATTTTCGTTTCGCAGAGGTGGCGTTCGTCGGGAAGGCTCCAGGCAGCTACGCGATGCTTCTCGGGGGTGGATACCACGGTCAACGGCTCAACAAGATATATCGCGAAACCGTGTCGGAACCCGAGATCTTAGCTATCCTCAAGCCCATGATCAAGAGATATGCGCTCGAACGTCACGATGGCGAGCACTTTGGTGATTTCGTGATTCGAGCTGGATATATCGCACCAACTACGGAAGGGAAAATGTGGTATGATAGAATGGGAGGCGAAGGCGAACACAGGGAAATAAGTGTCGCGTAATCGTGTGTACCTTGATGTGACGGTCTGTTTCACGATCCAGTTGTAAACGTTGATTAGAATTGCAGCATGACCAGGAGTCATAATGGCCTGACTCCTTCCTAGCCAGGTCGTTCTGCATCCTAGTTAACCGAGCGCGCTTCGCAAGTATGACCAGTTGACAGCCTACGATCTTCACGAGTTCGACGTCAATATCTTTGGTTCGGTTTCCTTGACTGACGGCACCTGAACTGGAGAGATCTTCAATTTTAGTCAGCGGATTGGGTGGGATTATCAACCAGATCCCAACACCACCGAGGGATTGGTTGCTTTGTACTCGTTTGTGCCCGGAGGTGCGTCATCCCGGGCTGTGCGTTGATGCAAGGAAACACCCGTCATTATCAGAGGACGAAACATTGATCCGTAACACGGCGTATCGCGACACTGCTCGATCCCGAACCCGCCCGGTTCTCCACCAAAAGGCTTGCGAAGGCCCATACCAAGTATGCAAGCGCCGGCTTCTTCGTGATCCTACTTCTCACATGTCATCATTCAGGGAATCAGTCACAGGAGTTGCGCGTCTGTTACCGGGGGCACTTTCCCTCATTAGCCGCACTGCCGGCGTGGACCGGACATGTTACAGCCAGGGTAGCTGTTTTAGGTGTGATGTACCGGTGGATCATCGTGGAGTGCTGACGAGCAGGTTCAACAGATCCTCGGTCGGAGTCCGAGTCTGGAGTGGCCCAAGTGGTAGTGACAGTGATAGTGACAGTATCGTTTACGGACATATCCATCTGAAAAATTGCAAGCCTTGCAAGGTATGTTCATCCGTGATATGCTCTGACTTCCATATACTCACTCTGACTACAGATGAAGTGCAACAAGAGAAATTACAAGCCGAACAAGCGAGTGTTGGGAAGACAAAGCGCCGTGAGGAGAAGAAGCATAATCATGAGCAGGCAGGCAGGGCAGCTGGTCTTCAAGTGACACAGCAGTCCGAGCATGGCGATCACTTCAAACACCCAGAAGTTCGAGTCTCGTGACAGGAAGTAGTGGATGATATCGGTGGTCCAGAACAGTTTTGCCGTCTACCGCAACAGCGTCATGGTATGAAGCTTTGGAGATCTCGGTCCTGCAGTTCCACTGCGTCGCACCGGGACATCACAAGTCCGTCACATGCAGGCGATGCATTGCTTAAACGTTTAGCCCGCCGTGAAAAGCGCACCAGGTTGTTCATAAATCGTATTCTTGTGGGAGTTTACTGGTTCGTTCGGTTCCATGATGGTATTTACTATTTGAACGACGAAGATGGAGGTTGCTCTCGATTTCAGGCTCGTGCTTTGGAAGTTCTCGCTTCCTTGAGCGCCTCCGCCAACGCATTTGAGACCTTGTCGATGTCACGTCGCTCGGTGTCGACGACGCTGACACCCATGTGTCTGTTTAAAAGAATGGCTATCAGTACCTGGGACAACAGCTTACGCAGATGAACAAACGTACCCGACACGGAAATACTTGTCTGTAGGAGAACAACAAAGTCAACCAAGGGCAGGCATTTAAAATGGCTGTATCGTTCTCAACATACCTTTGATAGCAGAGTGTATACCACCAGCGACCACGACATCCTTCTTCAAAAGACCAGGTACGATGTCGCTCGCGACAATACCATCGGGGAAGTAGAGCTGTTCAAGTGAGGCGAGGAATGAGCACATGTAGGGCGATGGAGATAGGAAATCGACTTACGGCGGTCATGCCATTGGCTGAGACCTCTTCGCTTAGAGGAACGTTCCTGAACCCAAGGCCCTCTGCGAATTTCTTGAAGCGTCTACTGGCATCTTTGTGCGCTTGGAACCGATCTTGGAGAGATACAGGACCTCGAGTGATCTGAGTAAGAGAAGCACGGTAGGCGTAGATGAGGTTGACGGGTGGCGTAGCAAAGTAGGCAGCTGTGTTGCGTTCGTAAGCCTTCATGATAGGGAGCCACCTAAAGTCAGGGTCGAAAGAAGTGAGACAAGGAGAAGAGAGAATGATACACTTACTTGTTCCAGTTAGCATAGTACGCCCTCACAGGTATGGATCTGTTCTCGAAAACCTAGGCGGAGAGCGAGTTAGAAGGGGACGAAGAAAGCATAAAAATCAATGTACCCTGAGAGCCTTCTGGCTTACTACGACTATGCTGAGCCCAGGTGGAGTGCCGAGACCCTTCTGACTGGCTGTGAGCACGACATCGATGCCCCATGCATCCATCTGAATCTCCTCGCTGGCAACGGAACAGACAGCATCGACCACGACCTGGAAGTAACAGATGAGCAATAGTCTCTGAGCGATAGATGTGGCGCACCAATGTTTCTGGTGACCCGTTGTGAACGAGCTCTGCGACAGCTTTGACATCGGAGAGGACAGCTATCACCCACGTCAGTCAGGCGGGGGCACAAAGATCTCAAGGCAACGTGCCTGTTGAAGTGTCGACATGAGTAACGGTGATGAGTCTGTACTTTTTCTGCTTGAGAGCGGCTTCGATGTCAGACTGCCTGACGGTCCCACCGACTTGAGCCTTGAGCTGGTCGACGTTGGCACCATACGCCTGCAAGCTAACAATGCAGAAGTTATTGTCGGTCCGTGAGTGCTGAATGTGAATACGAACCAGTCGACTAATCCCTCGGCAAAGTAGCCACAGTTCAAGACGAGAACATTCTCGTTCGGTTCGACGAGGTTAGCTGACACCTGTGGGCAAGGTAAGGACGACAGCGAGAAAGGGTGATGGAACACGAACCTGATCCCAACCCAAGGTGCCCGAGCCCGCAATCAAGAAAGGTTGTGCATCCTCTGAGTACAAGATGTCCCTAGATCGCGAGGGCATGAACGAGCAAGAACGTGGACGCTGCAAAGCAAGCAGACCTGGTCATGCGGATGCAGTCTCCAAAGGCAGTGGCGAAGTCGAGGGACATGTGGGACATGGAGGGATGGGCATTTGCATAGAGGACCTAGGCGGGCGAGATGAGGGGGAGAGGGGACGGAGGAGGGCGAACCGACCTCATCCGTGACTTCGATCGGGCCGGGGATGCTGGTGTCTAGATGAGGCGCTGTGCGGGGGGGGACGGAGGGTGACTTACAGCAGTAACCTTGATGAATGAGGCGGTGGTGGTCAGTGGGAGAGTGGGTACGTACTTGTGTGGGTCCTGCGAGGGTGAGTTGGGTGGGATGGCAAGGGGGAGTGCTCACCTGTACGAACTTGCGGGACATGGCTGTAAGGTGGAGATGGCGGAGGGGAGCAGACAAGGATTTGACGAGAGTGGACATGATAATCAATTGGTGGCATCAGCGCTAATGACACGGAAGAGGCACTCCGCAACGGAACTACCGCCCAGCAGTGATCCGCGTGCCCTCGCCATCAACAACCCCATTCGTCAGTCCAACCCCCGCGAGCCCCGACACCGTCTTTTGCAAGTCCGTCCACTCTGTCTCCCTCGGCAGCCCCATATCCCCAATATCATACACGTACAACTTGCCGTCGCTTCCCCCAAGCGCAGCCCGCCGTCCGTCTTTCCGATCCCACTCCACCTTGTTGATCGCCCGTCCCGATCCAACGTTGGTAGACACCACGGGTACCTGCACATCCGCTCAGCTCCAATCAGCACCCAGGGTCAGATCACGACGCACCTCCGTGTCCGTATTCAAATTCCACACGTCAAACTTGCCTGATCCGTCCACTGTCCCGAACAGCGCTGGGTGTGTCGGGTGCCACTTGACATCATAAACGTAGTCATCTGCCTCGTCGAACGAATAGATGGGTGCAATCGCAGACGCCACGGTCGACGGCTTCGCAAGACTCTTGGCCCGCCATAGCTTCACCGTCCAGTCCACGCTAGCGGTCAGAAACAGATCAGAAAAGTCCACCGGTCCCACCAGGGGGTGGAAATGGAGGCCCATGACCGGACCGGCATGCCCTTTGTAGATATCATACTGATTCAGTCCCGCCTTCGCCCCCGCACGGTCATATCGGTTCGCCTGGTAAACATTCCCCTCTTCAGTACCCACCCAAAACGTCGTCGTTTCGTTGTCAGGAAAGTCCAGTCTGGTGACCGCCACTTCCCCCGTCTTGTTGTGTCCAGCGTGGATTAGCTCTAGCGTTTCCTGCACAATAAATATCTCTCATCGGCCTTGCAGATTGAATCCAAACACCAGTACCTGAGGCTGCGCAAGCATGTCGACAAGCCATGAGCACACAGTTCCGTCTGTACTGCTCGTGATAAGGTTGTGTGCATTTTGTGTTCCAACCATCTGCATCGCATACACAGGGTGTGTATGCCCAGCCGCCGATAATGGCGTCTTCAGCACTGGCAAATGCTTTGATCGCGTGTCCCAGAGTAATATTTGCCCAGAGTACGTGCCACCGAATACAAGATTGGAATGAAATGGTGAAAACGTGACCGACAGGACGTCCGACTGCCACCCACAAATTTATCGGCGCAACGGACAAATACACAAGGGGTTTACTCACTTGGGAGTGAAACACAAATTCTGGTCTTTCCAACAAGTGCAGATTCCAGACTGCAACAATACCATCAGGCTCGTTCAGGGCCGCCGGGTTCTTGTTGTACGATGCCACACTAAGCTCGGGATACTGGAATCGAGTCAAGCACAAGACTTGAATACCACAAAACCCCGACCTTGGGTGACCAGTCAACATCGGTTATCGAACGGTTCTTCCCATAACGTTCGTCATAGAATGCGCAGACGCGTTTTACACGCTTGCCCTCGGAATCGTCACTGCAGACGAGTTATTACCTCGGAACTAGCCAGCATGCAGACTTACCCGTTTGTTTCAGCGCCAACGGTGTAATCACGAATGTAATCATATCCGTCATTCAATGCCCGCTGAACAATCTTTGACGACTGCTCGACGAAATCAAGGAATTCGGGCGCAGTCAGGATGCTCGTTCGTTCCTCTTCGGTCAGATCTGTCAAGCCAGATGAGGAGGGTCGTATAGCTCGAACGTATCCGCCCAACCTCGGATTTCTTGCTCGATCTCTTTCTCGAGCTGTACGCTTTCTTCCTCTAGCTCTTTCTCCCGAGCAATGCGATCTGCCTCCAGTTCACGCTCACGTTCGCGTAGTATCTGCTTCCGAATGTCTTCCTCGGAGATGGAAGGTGTTTCGGGCTCAACGGCCGTAGTTTGAACTTCTTTGTTATAGATCACTCGTTCCTGTATTCATGAGATCACGAACACAAGGTCGAGGCGGGAGACATACGCGCTGGGGAAGCTCGAAGAGCTCTTGCTCCACGTCAATGAGATCTATAGACCGAGGAGTCAAGGTCCTAAAGAGCGTTGTGACCACCCATTGGATGGAAAAGCCAGCGACCGACATACCTCTCCACGACATGGTCCGTAGCTGAGTTTACAGACGTCACCATGGTCATTCCCATGCTGAGCCTGTCCGAGCCCACGTCGCTCTGTCGACTGACACGGCCAGACGGCGATAATGCCGAGCTCGAATGGAGAAGTGCGGATTGACGAGGCGGTGTGCCGGGCAACGAAGACGAGGGAGTGACGTCGCCGGCACTGTCAAAGCCGCCTCTTGTTCCCCCGACGAGCGCGTTGACGAGGTCGTCGACATCACGACGCGCGGTGGATGGGCCGGCGGACTGGGACGCCGAGGGTCAGACGGCACGAGATGGACGGAGGGTGGACGGATACCTCGGAGTGGCGTCTCTCTGTTTCTGCGCGTTGTCTGTCTGCTCTGGCTTTTCTCAGCTCTGCGAGTTTGGCGCGCTTTGCCTCGATCTCTGCTCTCCGCTTGTCGGACATGGTCGTGTGGTATCACCACCGTGGAAAAACGCCGCATGCGATCATGCCTCGCCAACGGCACCGACCACCGGTGGCCATCGTGACCGTGCCCAGAAGTACGCTTGCGCAGGCCCACCACAAAGACATCGACGCCGTTCTGAAGGACCTCAAGCTTTGCTCACGTCGTCTCAAATCAGCCTTGGACAGTTTCAGGGACGAGCTACGAACACTCGAAAGACTCTACTACAAGGGAAAAAATCAACATCGCATGGCCCTCTTCTTCAAGCGTGTACCCGAAATGAGGCGTTACGGTCGACGGTTAAGTGAACTGGACATCCTAGAACGTGTGGATCTTCTCCGTGCGTCGTTTGTCGGTCTCGAGCACACCAGCGAGTGGGTAAGCACGACTTGTCCTGGCACAGTCCGTATTGAACGCCCTTGCCCAGTCGCAAGGCATTGAGGGACTCCTGGACCCATGTACCCGAGAAACTATACGTCGACTTTTTAACAGAGAGACTGGCCGCCTGCTCCTCCCTGGTTTGTAAAGTGAGACTCAAAGAACATCTTGTTTTCTATCCGCCTCAGACTCTACAGATGCGAGATCGCCTCGAGAAAGCATACCAGTGCGTTGAAGCGGATTCCTACGGGACTTGCATTCAACACAAGCATACCTTTCAGTCATTTCGCACTCGCCATGCAATCTGGTGCTTTCGTTCAGTTTATCGTCCTGTTCGCCGCTATCTCTTCTAGAATGTCTGTCCTGTCATCACAGCTCGAAGAAGCCCTTCAGCTCAGC
>JBBPRR010000628.1:0-19091 GCA_038093115.1 Hortiboletus flavorubellus | reverse complement strand
TACAGAAAGGTGTTGGGAAGAGAGAACCCAAAGGATATCGGCATAAAAGGATACCGGTGGATTCTCTACACCCTGTCTCGCCTCTCCTTTGACCACGAACCTGCATTGCCGCCCATCTGGCATTACTTTGAGATCGTCAAAGACATGCGTCGGTCAGGAGTCGAGATCACCCCCTATGTCTATGCATCCCTTTTGAGGCGACTCGCCAAGCTCGCAGAAAGCGCGTCCGAGGAGGACACCCTCGGACTCGCAGCGTCCGTCCGCAGAGTACACGACCACCTCACTCTCGACCCGTCCATCACCCCCGATACCCTGCTCTGGAACCAGCTGATGGACGCATATCAGCGCGTCGGTCTCTTTGCCGAAGCGTACAGGGTCTGGGAGGTACTCCTCATCAGTGAGACGTACGATCACGCGAGCGTCTCGATCATCCTGGACGCATGCGGGTACGCCAATGCGTGGCCGCTCGCGGAACAAGTGGTCAAGAAGCTCTCGGAGCGATCTTTCCCACTCAACCAGGGCAATTGGAACGCCTACGTGGAATGCATGTGTCGGAATGGGATGTTGAACGATGCTGTCAAGCTGGTCTGTCTGGAGATGGGGAAGAGCAAATGTGATGTCAAGCCGGATTTGGCTACCGCCCAGGTACTCCTGACGTTTGCGACGAGGACGAACCAGCAAGACGAGGTCGCTATGCGTCTACAGAGGTACCTTCCCAAGCTGTGGGAGAGCTTACCTGCTGATCTTGGAGGATTTATCATCAAGCCAGGAGGGACTCGGACATGGGATGGACAGACACGAGAGTAGAATAATCATTAATCATCTAAAATTCATCGAATCAACTGTGTAGTGGCGGGTACAGTGCAAGCGGTATCATACAGAGCGTGTGGTTGAACATGACGCGTGTGATGACAAGAAATGAAGGAGAAGCCCACTATGTCACCTCGAAGTGTCGTCTAGTACGAAGCCCAGAAAAACAATAAAACATACTTATGACACTAGCTCTTCCACCGAGCGGCAGTTACACTTAAGGAAGTGTCGAATCAGTAACGAAACCTGACAGCACCAAAACCGTTGAACTTACAACAAGGTTGAGGTCACCGAAAGCTTCAACCAAAATCGGTCAGCCGAAAGGCCGGAGAAGTGGATGCAAGGTACCCACCATCGTCAATGCGGGCGACCGTCGGCCAGAATTTCTTCTCTCGCAGCCAGGGCATGGGATAAGCAGCGTCCTCTCGAGAGTATGGACTATGGCGAACTATCGATCAACATCAAATCAGACATGGTAGAGGTGGGGCGCACCGGTTCCATTCCTTGTCGGACACAACAACAGAAGAGAGCGGGTGAGGAGCGTTTCTAAGGAGGTTGTTGTCCTTTGGCTGTTTGCCTGAAATAATGTCGTCGACTTCCTTGCGAATTTGGATCATGGCGTCACAGAACCTGCGTGACATAGACAACACAGTGAATGGTAAATATAACCTCCATACAATCCAATTACCAACCTATCTATTTCCTGAAGAGTCTCCGACTCAGTAGGTTCAATAAGCATACATGTCGAAATGGGCCAGGAGCAAGTTGGTGGATGGAATCCGTAGTCCTTTCAACATATGATTCAGCCCCATCGTTACGGTTAGGCCAAACTTGCTCACCTGCAGCCTCTTGGCAAAGTCTGTGACCTTCAAACCAGCAGCTTTATCGAACTCTGCGAGATCAATCAAGAGCTCATGTGCAACACGGCCGTTGGAATTCTTAAATCGGAGAGTATAGTATCCTGCGAGTCTCTGGGCCATGTAGTTTGCGTTGAGAAGAGCAACGTTGGTTGAGTGAGACAGGCCATTGCCACCTAGCATCTTGATGTAGGCCCAGGAGATCAAGAGGATGGAAGCACTTCCGAAGGGCCCTGAGGAGACTGCATTGATTGCCTTGTCACCACCAGTTTGGACGAGGGGGTGAGATGGTAAGAATGGAGCGAGATGCTCAGCAACGCAGATGGGACTAAAGAAGATGGGTGAGAGACATCGAATACTGGTTTGAGTGTTGTCACTCACCCAACCCCAGGTCCTCCGCCACCATGTGGGCTGGTGAGATGGTTAGACTCGCCTCTACAAGGATGGTGACGCACGCCTACATAGCGAAAGTCTTGTGGAGGTTGAGATGGCACACGTCTCCACCACAAGTGGCGGGATTCGTCAGTCCAACTTGAGCATTCAAGTTTGCACCATCCAAGTACACCTGCCCGCCGTTCTCATGGATAATCTTGCATGCCTCTGCAACACCGTCTTCGAATACACCAAATGTCGAAGGGTACGTGATCTAGGGAATACATCAAGTAGCCGGTGAGTGTGGGAAAACAGGACCTACCATGAACGCAGCCAGGTCATCCTTGTGCTTCTCAGCTTTGGCCTTGAGATCAACGAGATCGAGGTTTCCATCTACATGTGTCTTGACAGCGACAACTCTCAAACCAGCCAATACAGCGGACTATAGCAATAATGTAAGCCCAACAATGCCTTTTCGCGCCAGGATGCAACGTACAGCGGGGTTGGTACCATGAGCGCTTAAAGGGATCAAGCACACGTTCCGGTGGCCCTCACCACGCGACTCATGGTACGCGCGAATGACGGTCAAACCGGCGTATTCACCAGCGGCACCCGAGTTGGGCTGTACGGAGCACGAATGGAATCCGGTAATCTTGCAGAGGTCCGCCTCGAGTTCCTGTGCACACAGTCAGTCTCACAAACAACACTAGTCACAGATTCGGGAAAACCTTGATGATCTGTTTATACCCCGCTACCTGGTCAACTGGAGCAAATGGGTGCACACCCCCAAATTCTGGCCAAGTCAGTGGGATCATGCTGGAGGTGCTGTTTAGTTTCATTGTACAGCTGCCAAGGGGAATCATGGTATGGACAAGCGACAGGTCCTTGGATGCAAGGTGGAAGATGTAGCGAAGCATCTCAGTCTCGGAGTGGTGCGAGTTAAACACGGGATGGGAGAGGAATTCGGAGGTACGGACAAGCGATGAAGGAATGCCAGTGGCAGTGGGCTCGGGAATGCTGGCAAGAACGCCTGTAGGTCCTGAAGCGGCCGTAGCAAATACGCTGACCAATGTCTTGAGGTCCTCATAGCCGACAGACTCATCAAGGGTGATACCGACATGGGTGCTGTCCACCCTCCGAAGGTTAATGAACTTGAGAGCAGCCGCAGCGTGGACAACCTCTGCATTTTTGCAGACGGGAGACACGTCGATAGTCAATGTATCAAAGTAGGCGCCATTGACGATACTGAACCCAAGACGCTCAACACTGGCGTGCAGCAGTTGGGTGAACAGATGGACTTTCTTCGCAATGCGCGCCAGACCGACTGGGCCATGGTAGATGGCATACATGGCGGCCATGTTTGCGAGGAGAGCCTGGCTAGTACAGATATTGCTGGTCGCCCTCTCTCGACGGATGTGTTGCTCTCGGGCTAGTTATAGACGTGAGCTTTCGTTCAACGTCGAACTGAAGTCACTGACTCTGCAAGGCTAGTCTGTATGCTGGATTACCCATCGTGTCCTTGCTCAGTCCAATTATCCGACCGGGCATCTTCCTCTTGAGAGTCTCCGTGACAGCAAAGAAAGCGCCATGGGGGCCCCCGTAGCCTGCCGGTACACCGAAGCGCGCCGAATTTCCCAAGACGATGTCAGCACCCCATTCGCCAGGTGGGGTGAGCAAGGTCAAAGCGAGAAGGTCGGTGGCGCAGACGACAAGTGCACCGCTGTCGTGGACCTGGTCCGCGAGTTTCCGGTAGTCGGAAATTTGGCCATTTAGATCGGGGTATTGGATCAAGACACCGGCGAGGTCGTCGCACAGCTCTGGGTCCGCGAGGGCTGTACGGGAGTCACCGACGAGGAGGCGGACTCCAAATCCCTTGGCACGCGTGCGAAGAACGGCGATGGTTTGTGGAAGCACGGCATCATCCACGAAAAAGGTCTTGCGCTTCTGGCCGGAATGAACATATGCCATGACCATGCCTTCGGCTGCAGCGGTTGCCTCGTCCAAAAGGGAAGCATTTGCGATATCCATGGCCGTCAACGACGCGATCATTGTCTGATAGTTGACAAGTGATTCGAGACGTCCTATTGCCAAATTTAGATATGACAAGGGAAAAGGGTCGCGAGACCTGACCTTGTGCTATCTCCGGTTGGTACGGAGTGTACGGAGTATACCAGGCAGGATTTTCCATGACCTGTGATAGTGTCAGGAACGAAGAGGGGCCGATGGGGAGGGCTCACGTTGCGGAGGATGACGGGAGGAACGACGGCATTGTGGTAACCCATACCGATGTAGCTCTTGAACTGACCATTCTGCTTTCCGAGGTCCTTTGCGCGGGCGTGGAGCTCGGACTCGCTGAGGGCCGGCATGGAGGCATTGCTGATAGTAGTGGAGGGGATACGGATAGCCGGGGGGACGGTGGCAGCTAAGAAGGCATCGAGGGACTCGTAGCCGAGCTTGGAGAGCATGAACAAGGTCTCATTGTCGTCTGTGCCGACGTGCCTGTCGGTGAAGGTGTCGAGGGAGTCGAAGAGGGAAGAGGGGGCGTTGGCCGTTGCGAGACACCGGGCACGGAGGTGGGTGCGCTTTGAGACGGCGGAGAGGGCGAGTCTGAGTGCAGATGCAGAACGCAGGGCTGCCATGGGTGGAGACGAGGAGGAAAGGAAGAGACCGGCAAGTGGAGAGATATAGGACGGATATTCACCGAGCCAGGTTCCGACACCGAGTCGATTACGCTTTAGTGCGACATCTGCGAATCGCGTTGGTAAGGAACAACACAGCCATGTCCGTCACTTGGCTCGTCCCGCGCTGTGTCTGCAGTCCGCTACCGTCGCCGTCGACGTCGACGATGAGAACGAGGACGCGTATGGTGGCGAACGGGACCCATCCATGCTCGGGGTCGATATGTACAATATCATTACCTCAGACAACGGCAAAAAAATATTTTCTATCTGACAACTTCCTTTTATGGATTATCAGCTCTGGCCACGCGAGATCCACATGTTGATCAGCGTTTATCAGCAAAGTAAGCTGTGCAGCTGGAAAGGCAAATTGAGAGCGAATCCGATGGGCAGTCCATCCTCTCCTCGAGCTTGACCTGCTCAGGCTGATGGACTCTTTGACGTGATAGTAGCTGTGGTCGCGTACCAAACGAGGATACGGAAGCGGAACGCCGAGATAAACCCATATGCGACCTGCCCTCCCAAATACTGCATGCCCAGCCTAGCCCAGCTTACACGCTCGCCGCCGCACACCTCCCACCTCCCCTATCATGTCACGGCATCAGTGCGAGCCCATCGGTGCAACCGTAACGAATAAATCCGATTACATCCTCCCCTCGATTTCTGTTCTCCCACAGGGTCAACGCCGCCTGCGAGCCGTATTCATCCATTCAACTCACCGCGGATCTTCCTCGTGTCGCTCTTGGACACCCTGGACACCCTCCTTGTCCACAAGCCGGGAGACGATACGCAGTGATTCCTTGGCAGTTTGAGCACCGCTCCCTGCTATCTCACCTTCGTAGTACGATATCACAGATAACACGCGCTTGAGCGATCTTGACGCAGACTCTGACCGGAGCGACGCCCTCCGGTCCATGGCACCTGGCTGCGCCAACGTTTGCAGAATCCCCGCGTGCTTTCGGATAACGTTTGACGATCGGACCAACTCGTACTGTGTGTTTTCGAGTCATCAACAAATTTTCGGAGATAACAAGTGTGACGTACAATAAACACATGAACATCTCCCGGCGTCGCTAAGAGGACTTCCGCTTTTGATAAGGCAAAATCGACCAATCGGAGCGCCTCCGGACAGTGTCAGTCGTGTGCCTTGAATTTTAATCGCTCTCGTCACCCACCTCTTGAATTAGATTCTCGATGCCACCCGTCGTGGTCAGATGGTCCAACTTGCTGGCCAAGAATCCAAGCACTGCGATAATTGCTTTCCAAAGCTCCAACCACTCGTAGTCTGTGAATTGTCCATTGAAATGTCATACACACACCGGAGAACAACACCCTACCTATCCGTAGTCGCACCTTTTGTAGGTACCAGACGACGCGGTAGCACGTCCAAATACACGTCCTGCCCTAATATTGGACACTACCTTCCAAGTAACTCGTTGGAAACGACTCACGTATAGGTGTACACTTCGAGGCGCTTATGGAGATTATGCCGAAGCCATAGCACGCAACAATCGAGCAGTGCACAAATCGGTGGGCGCGTTGATGCCGGCGTAGGCAATAGCGGCAGTCGCTACATTTAGAGGTATATAGTGGACGAACCTGGACGGTCTTTGAGGGAACAACATACCTGACGACACAGCCTGATGGGCTGCACAGACTGTCCGCAAAATACATCCATCACCCTTGCGTTCTCGGCCATAATCAACAATGTATTCATTGCCAGGTTTGCATATGCCATGGCACGTGATGAGGCAGAGGACGTTCCGTGTGTCAATAGATATGAGGATAATGATAGGATGGTATGTGGGAGAGGTGGAACCCTGGACGTGGATGTTGCCCCGTTGTCAGAGTGTGTTGTATCCGTGAATACTTGAGTGAAATGTGGATTGAAAAATAGAAACTCAAATAGCGGAAGAAGGGAGACGCTAGCTTCAATCGGCCTGCAAGTCGCGTTCGTGGGTCAGGGTTCGGAGGCGCAAAAGAACAATCCGCTCACTGGTTTTTGAACAATTCCCGTGGTGGGTCTAAGGGCTGCGAGGACAACGCACGATCAGGTCTCATAGACATCATCAACGTCCCGATCGTCTTCGCGAATGTTGGTATCGAATCGTCCGAGATCTCTTGATATGCCCTGAATAGGACCAGTATGTAAATTCAGTATGCGTTCCGTCTTCGAAGCATTTCCGGTGCATACCTGACAGCGGCATCACAAGCAAAGTTCGCAGCCCAGCATATCTTTCTCATCAATTCGGTATCACTAGTGTCCTGGATATGCTGAAGGTATGGATTGAGCCTTGCAGCATCTGACCTATGGAAGTTGGCGAGAAAGGAAAGTAAAAGTGTCGCTTCAAAGGTATAACGTTCCGTTTCAGGTGATTTAACAAGCTGGCGAACAATCTTTGAGTTGCCATAGGTAGGCAAAGCCATCAACGCACATTGACTAAGGCAGGGAAGAGGTCTTTGCGGAGAAGATATGCACCAGGGCTCATCTGGTTGATGCTGCTCGTATACACAATAACTAGTTGAAGGACTCGATGCCGCATCGCAGCTTCCGTGTGCCATCAGTATCACGAAAGGAACTAGAGGTCAAATCGAAGCGCACCTGGAGCCTTGTCGTCCCCGAGGATCTGGGCAATCATTTCGACGAAGCCCTGCGAGGGCACCACGCGTCAACGTCCGGATCATATGTATACGATAGTTAATCGTCATTCACCATGAACACCTTGTCGCTCTCATTGATTTCACCGGCAAATACTACCATGACCTCCCATCCTGCGAGGTTCTTTGCCAGTATGCATCGCAGCACGACTGACAGTGTCTCGACCGCCCGCAGTCGGACGATCGCATCCTCTTCGCTCTTACCTGCAAAGCTAACGCAGGTTACGAACAGCGAGTTCAGAACCGACTACTAACGGGACGACGTCCATAGCTAGTCAGCGTACATTTCATATAGTCACAACAACGGAGAAATCAGACCTTGTGTGCGTATAAACACTCGTCTTTTGGTAAGGCGGTTAGGAACTTGCTCAGGAAGTCGCGGTCAAGATCGAGCGCGAAGAAATCCCGCCAGAACTGATGTTTTGTATCATTGGGTGAGATCTGAGCCGGACCGAGGCCCTGGATTCGTTACAGTAAGTCAAAACTACAACTCGTGTAAAACCCAGACTTGCCTGAAAGATTTTGTTCACTGCCGTAGAGTACTTTGAGCTTGGTTTCAATGATATCCGCGGGATATTCATGAGAGAGATGTCGTGGTGTGTACTAGATGACGATATGTCTTCCGCAGAGCGCTTGTACTCGTCCATCTATAGTCACGATGCAGTCCCACCCGTCCGTAAGTACCCCACCGCAAAGAGCATCCCAGACTTGTTCAGCATCATTTCCAGTATTCTCGTCTCGCTGAGCTCATGAGCTCGTACCCAAAATCTGCCGGCGCGCTCTTCCAGACCTTCAACGACGTCACGCTTGGTATGCCCTTTCCCTCGCAATCGCACGAGACACCCCGGACCCACATCATGGTATACACACAGCACAGAAATGGGCAGACATCGAAGTACTTGAACTTCCAAAGTGTGGACGTGCTGCGATCAAGGGCTTTCGGCCGTCACTTGTGCGTACCGTCCGCCTTGCGAAATGCTAGTCCGTGCAATTGACCGAATAACCTCACCCCATCCCGTCGCCTCCCGGTGGCCACAGACTGCAGGCGAGCCACCGTCAACGTGTGTGGTCGTGCCATGCGGACTTGCGGAATCCCTCAGCACGTCGTGGTACGTCCGAGACATTCTTTAGGTGATTCACTGCCCATTCACTTTGACTCCCGCAGGATCCGTGATGCATTCGCTGCGCTAGACACCCAGCTTGCGGACGCGCCAGAAACACTTTTCGTAGCGATCTGTTCCGACGACTCGTCGATCGTGTACTATAAAATCAGCAAAGGCATCCGAAAGCCTCAAGTTTGAGAGCAAGGAAATAAAATAATAAATAGTTCAACTTTTCAAGCAGTGGGGGTGAGGTGGGCATTGTCCAAAAGGTGATGGGACACTCTGTGATAATACATCTCAGAGAACACCGTGGAAATAAAGGCATCCAGGGCTGTGGACACTTTGTGCTAGCCATCATCAAATATTGTTACTGCAGCAGTCCGTCGAACCCGGCATCGACCATCTCTGCAATCCAACTAGCAAGCGTATCGTCTTTCATCCTGACACCCTCCATCATCCTCCTAACTCCCACAAACGCCCTGCGTCCTTTTCTTTCCTCTTCCACCCCACCCCCATAGTCCTCGCTCATGATCTCGCCATCGTCCTCTTCTACCACCCCAGGGAACCCGAACCGCTCGCCGTCCGGTCGAGGTGCTAGATCAGTTGCAACGAACGAAGTGTGAAAGAGGATGCGGATTATAAGCAGTGCAGTGAGAGAGCTGGATGGAGGATCAACCAGTGGGCGAGGGAACTTGACTGATGTAGACCGTGGCGGTGGTGGCGGACGTAAGGTCGGATTCACCAGCGGGTAGTTGTCGGCTACGGCGATTGTGATATTATCGTCTTGCGATGGGTGTCTGGCGGGAGGCTGCGAGTTGGGTATGTGTGTGAGGACGTGCAATCTCAGATATGATTTAGGCATTCGCGCAGCAGCACAAGTAGACCAAAGACATGATGGATGACTTGCTTCGAGATCGTCGACATGTTGAATTAGGTGATCGTACAATTCACCGGCACTTGAGGGAGGAGTTGCGCCACATTGAGATCTGTCCCACTGGCATTTGTATTGGTGACCTGCTTGTGTTTCCTTTCTCCGGCTAACTCCACGGACGATAAATCGCTGGGGTGGACCAGGAAGCACCATAGCCTGGGCTTGTGGGAACACGACATTGACGTTCTTGATCACGTCTGATGCCACGAGCACCGGGAAAAGCTCGACGTGTGGCGTGAACGCGTCTTTATAAAGGTTCCAGAAGTCGACTTGCGTGAGCTCGCCGTCCGGCTCTGTGACAAACATAATTTTCATCCTGGCACGTGAAGTGAACAGAATGTATGAAATACAAGCAAGGTAAACGTACCATTCGTAACACCGCACGGGCTCAGGCATGGGCAGTAGTCGTTCCAACTCTTCGTCTGTCAGATCATGATCTGGCGTAACAAAAGTCGTGTTCGCAGATATTGTTCGCACTGTACCCGTAATATCTAAAGAGACCTCCTCTTCCACTTGCTCCGTGAGTAGAAGACTGACAAGAACCCTCAGAGTACTCGGCATGGATGGATGGAGGAGGAACGCTTTTGCCATGGGCGGATGTGAAAGGTGTGCATATAGGTAGTTCAAAGAAGCCTCGACGAGAAGTTTGTCCACGAAGAGCGGGAGGTATCGCATGGAGGCTTCGAGGGCTGGCGAGTCGGCGGAGAGCCGCGACACGTTCGAGGGGTACGTAAACAACTGTCCGAGGGCTGCGAGGGCCGAAATTATGAGTGTGCGATTTGATGAGTGACCAGCGATCTGAAGCAGGGTCTGGAGTGGACTGCGTTCCACAAAATTTGGACGGGGGAGGGTGACACGAAAAGAGATGGCTTGCAAAAGCTCGATGATGTTGAGAATAAACTCGGTGTTGGCGTCCGACTCTGGGTCGAGGTTGGTGAGAGCGCCAAAAATGAGAGGTTGCGTTCGCCGAGAGTCGGCGAGCTCGAGCGCATTGGGTTCGTTCGTCGCCGAGTTGCGAAGGACGAAGAGGGATTCGATGGCATGTCTGCGCTTTCTATCTGCCTCTGGAGACAAGGAAAAGAAAGGATACTCTTCTGACTCGAGGTGGCCTTCCCTGACATACCATTCGGGCCATTCGAAGAGTGCGTCTGTGAGCCCCGGGAGAGACTTCAACAAGAATAGGTCGTTGGTGCACAATCTATGAAGCCTGTCTAGTGCCCATCCGATCTCTGGATTGATTGTAGAACGCAGTGACAGTACCATGCGATTGTTCGGTGTATGCTCGGTGTACCATCCTAGAGCAGTGGTTAGCACATTGCTGACAGCTGGGGATGGCGCTCACGTTCGTAGTCGTCCGTGACATTTGGTCCTGGTCGTTGTGCAGTCTGTTGTAGAGGATATGGACGATACGCCGTCGTCGTCGCCGTCGTTCCCGCCGTGCCCGTTCTGACTGGCGTTGCGAGTGCCATGGTGTTATCTAGCTTTGTCACGCGACTTCCTAGGGTGTCACGTCACACTTCCACTTGGACTCGGACCGCGATGGCGTTGATTGAGGTGCGTGCTCGCGACTGCTGCGGCTCATCCAGCTCACTGCTCCGTCTAGGTTATTGCAAATGATCGTTTGGGTCGTAAAGGTCTGCCATTATCCTTTGCTTTCCCGCACGCTGTCTGATCGTTGGGCAGTCCGTGTCAAGTGCAGCCCTGACGATACGGTCGGCGATCTCAAGAAACTTATCGCTGCACAAACGGGAACGGACTGTAAGAAGATTCAGTTGAAGAAATGGTGAGCTTTTGGTCACCCTACGGGGTCGCCTTCTCAACCCACCCCTTCATTGCTTCCAAGGTACACGATCTACAAGGATCACATCACTCTCAGAGACTACGAGATCAACGATGGCATGAGTCTGGAAATGTACTAGGCAGCATCACTAATTCAATGCGTCTAACCCATATTCCCTGCTCACAACACTCCGTCGTGTACTCTAAATCTGTAGCAGTATGTGTTGCAATAGAAATGACCCAAGCTCTTGACCATACTTCAACGACTTCAAAGGCGCGGCACCTTTCGCTTGATAGAAACATACCATACGAAAGAGTCATCAGTTAGCGACAGTGGCCAGAAACGCTGACTTGGACCTGTTCGTCATCCTCTGGAAACCTTCAACATCGGTACCAGCCCTCGCCACCAGCATCGAAGACGCTCTCGTCATATCTGGTTGCCTCCCAACAAAAGGTCTTACGGTCTCCTTGCTCACTTTCCCCCTCTCTTGTGAGCGATCCGGCAACGTGTTCGATCTCAGATGCTTTCGCGGCGTGCTCTCTTCCTGCGGATTCAGGGGAGTAATCGCCTCCGGCAGCGACGCAAGGCGTGGGCCGCGGGGCCCACGCAGACCAAGTCTGGTTCCCAACGATCCCGACACCGTCAGCTGCCCAGCTTCTGTAACGAAATTGTGTATCCGCGAGTCGGTCCCGATAACACGATCGATCTCGTCCAACGAAGCGGTGACGTTCAGATGTTGTGTGATGGTACCCGTTGACTCGGAAGGATAGACGGATGGCGAGTCCCCGCTCCTGTCCCCTGCAGAGACTCCGCGGGAGCCAACTGACTGATTCATACTTGACCCAAATTCGCCTTGTTGCACCGCTACCGTCATATCAGTGCTTGAGTACTTCATTCCAGGTACGGTCTCTTCAACCTCGCCATTGTATCGAGACTTGCGGTACCACGTCTCACTGCGCCCGAGCTGTGGCTTGGCGCGGAGCCGTCCGTGCAAGTGTGAAATGGCGGATGTTGGGGGGGGATCAATGGAGAGGAAGTTGATGATTCTGATCGGAAGGGTGACTTCGATGTCAGAGGACAGGCTACCTGTGGAAACATTGACGTTGAGGGTGTATTCCACTTCCAGTAACCTCACACGAGCTACAGATAACGCATCGGGCTGTCATTCGTCACTCAGAGCAGTCCATATGGGTCCAACGGGAAACAAGCTCACCGGCAGAATGATGTGATGCACAAAGTCCGCCGTGTCCCCGGACCGTACCCCTGTCCACCACCCTTTTGCACTCGCATGCCCTTTGGAGCACTTCTGCCCCATCACAAGCACACTCGCGGCGACCACCTTTCTCATCGTCACTGTCTCGCACGCATCTGGATCGGTGTCGGTGTTTCCCTTTCGTCCCGCGAGCGGCTTAAACACGGTTGTGGTTCTTACAAGGGCAATCGATGCTCCCTTCACTGTCTTCTTTGATTCGTTGACGACTCGCAGGTGGACTACACACCGTTGCCCAGCAACCCAATAGAGTCTGTGCAGGGCCGCGCTCAGCCTTACTTTTCCGTTCCCGCCCATGAATACGGTCCTTGCAGCTTCGCTCACCAACGGACGCGGTGCGGGCGAGAGCTTCGTATTGAACAACAGGGAAGGCCAGATCTCGCAAGACCGATAAAAGTGTGCAACGGATTCGGCCGATGTTTCTGGGTCTTTAAGCCTGAGTGAAGCCATTGCGAAATATCGGAGCGCCACGCCCGAATGAATGTCCAGAGTGCCCTTGGCAGTCCCACAGGTTCCGTCGGCGGGGAGAGTCAGAGAGAAGGGCAACATATGGATACCCTCTTTCGCCTCCGCCCAGCCATCTTTGTCGGGCGGGCTTGCCAAGACGGAATCCCAGGCAGGTGCAACATGGGATAAGAGGGCCGTACATTGATAGAACGTGCATCGTGTGTTTCCGTATGGGATTGCTTCGTACCCTACGACGCGAACCTTTGCTTTGGAAAGGAGAATCGGAGAGTTTTGCTTCTTGTTGGCATTCTTGCGGACGTGAATTGTGATATGGCCTTTGAGCGCGCTGCCTTGAACGCATGTTTCGCTCTCGAGTACGATGTCCAGCTCAACACGGGCGCGCGGTTTCGCCTTTTCGAGAGCAAGAGCCTCGGGAGGGACATCATCGTTCTCAGTGGTAGAGAGCGGCCCGGTACTAGCGGCCCTGTGGAATAATGCGGGTGGGATGACAGACGCATTGCGCTTCAGCCGGAAAGCGGAGTTACCAAGGAGGATGCGTAGCTCAGATGTACTCTTGTGGGGTGGGGCAGAGATCTGCAACAGGGTGTCGCTCGTAGCCAAGCCTACGCCGTGGGGGGTGAGGTTTATGTCGTCGTCCTTGCCTTTCGCTGTGCCTCTCCTCCCCCTCCAGGTGCCCTTCCGACTACCTTTGTCCTGGTTATACTCGCGCCAGACCTCCTTGCCCATCTCAAAGGCGGCGCCGACCACTGCCGGAACTGTACTTCCACCTGGTGTGAGAAAGCCTTGCTCGATCCTCTGTCCAACACGGTACCCTGAACCACCGGGTTGTGCGTAGACATCCAGCTCTACCATGGAGTCGCCCATCTCGGCGAGAAGAAGACCCCGCATGGAAGATATGGAACGGAGGGATGGGAGCCAGCCGGAGGTGGCAATGTCTGATGAGTCGGCGTACTGGTTGGATGAAGCGTACTGGTTGGACGAATATACGGCGGCATCGGAGGAGTTGAGAAGCGCCCCAGATCGATCGATGGGGGGTAGGATGAAAGAGGAAGTGGTGGACGACGTGACGAGGGTTGAGGATGGGATTGTGGACAGGTTTGGGGCGAAGAGGATGGAGGGTCTGAGTCTGGTTGCAAGATCTTCGCGCTGGGCCGTTGACATTGGTCGATCGCGCGTTGGAGGTCGATCGTTGATGATGGCGGGTTGGCAGTCGCAGTCGCACGAGAACAAGAAGCACAGATTGTAAACGTACGACGGTGTTCATTTGGAAGTGGACCGTCCCTTGGACTTTGGGAGGCAGAGTTCATCTCGATCCAGCCCGAGACACGGTTGGGCAGGTGGTTTTCCTAGGAAAGAGATGATCGCATCAGTGGAATTAGGACCGGTGGTCCTACATACCACGAGGGAGAAGCGAGGCCCTGGCGCAACAGACCATCCTGTACAGGTGATGTGGAGTCTTGTTGACCCGGCCGTGTTATGGTTGAGGAAAAAGGACAAGATGACGCAGTCAATGAAGCAACCTTGTATCCTCGCGTATACCACGCGTCTACTCCGCCTTATCCAGTACAAGCCAGTGCGCCCGTCATCATGTCATCTCCGAGCCAGTATATAAACACCCCCACAGAGCCCAGATAACACCACACAAAATGTCGTTCAGATTGCCACCAGTCTCCACCAGTCTCAAGTCCATCGCACCGTTTCTTCAGCGCGCCGAGGAGCTCGTGGAACGCGAACCCGTGGTCGCATATTGGTGTATGTGCCCGCCTCGCTCTCTCCGGCGCTGCCTGACCGCCGTTCAGGTGCCTACTATGCCGCACAGCTAGGCATCTCCCTCAAAGCCCAAGACGTCAATTCCCGCAATCTTCTCCTCAACCTCCTCGATGCCCTCGAACGCCTCAAGAAGGAACTCGGCCCAAACGACACCATCGACATCGAGCCAGCCAGCGCGGCCTACGTTGAAAACTTTGCCTTGAAGGTGTTCAGGATGGCAGACGACGAGGACAGGGCTGGAAACACATCAAGGTATCTTTTCGTCCTCCGTCATGTCACCCAGTGTCTCATCCGTTCCTTGTCAACAGGTCAACCGCGAAGAAGTTCCTGGCAGCTGCCAACTTCTTCGAAGTCCTTCGAGTCTTTCCAAAGACCGACGTCTCGGAATCCGTAAGTCCATTTCCAAATCATCATCCACGCCCATTCTAACCCCCTTACAGTCAGAGAGCAAGTTGAAATACGCTAAATGGAAAGCAGTCGATATCGCCAAGGCCTTCCGCGAAGGAAGACACCCAACACCGGGGCCTGCGGGGTCTCAGCTAGACCCTGACTTGACATCTTCTCCTTCCCCGGATCAATTTGTATCGGAACAGCATCCCCCGACCCCTCCAAGGCCCGTCCCTCGCGAACCATCTCCCCCCACCAAGTCATCCTCTCGCTCCCCGAAACGTAAATCTCCACCGCCCGCCCTCCCTGCTGCAGAAATCGCCCGCGCAAACCGTCTCCCTATCCTCTCAGGCCCAGACAAGCATGACAACGAGGCTCTCACTCCTGGGCGCTGGAGCACTACTGCTACACCCGGGTTAGCCAGAACACCGGGGCTGGAAGGTGTGGGTAGCACTGCTGGCAGCTCCGATAGCTTGAACAACTGGCACGAGCATGTTGTTGACCCCTTGACGCGAGCCGCGGCTCAGGCCGGCAGCAGCAAGCTCAGGACTGCGTGGGTTAGCACCGAGATGGAAGGTGCAGCCAGCGACGACGAGCCCGTCGAGGACGCTCGTCTGGGTCGAGGTCGGGCGCGGTCTGCCGGTGGATCCTCGCCTCCCAAACACGCGTCGGCATCTCCGCTTTTTTCCGCCCAGGAAGTGACCTCACCACCTCCGGTGCTTTCTGAACTTCCACCGGGGTTCGTACCCACCGGAGTACCATCTTATGCACCAGCGCCTGCGTCAGGAACGTTTGGTTCCCCAAGAGCAGGGTTCGTCATGCCACCTCCACCCCCACCCCCACACGTCTCTCACTCCCCACCAACGTTGTTGACGTTCACCTCCCCCGTATCCTCGATCGCACCGCTACCCACGACTGAATTCATCCACACACCTCCATATCCGCCTCCACGAGACCTCGATCTGACGCCGAAACTCATCGCAAAGGCGCAGAAGCATTGCAGGTTTGCGATTTCGGCGCTTGACTACGAAGATACGCAGCACGCGATCAGAGAGTTGAAGGCTGCGCTGGAGACTTTGGGTGAGCCCGTCTGAGGAGTCCTCGAACTGCAGAGGTTGGGCTGGCTCCTCCTGTTTGCGTCTCAGGACTTTTGTATTTATTTCACTGATTTGCTTCGAGATGTGTGTGATGCATGTATTTGCCTAATTATGTTTCTTTCACATCTGTTTACGATACGTACGACCTATCAAATAATTGTTACTTTTTTCAATCATCCGTGTATGATTGACGTACAACTGGCAGTGTGTATGCTCAGCGGAACCAGAACCGATATTAAGAACAAGCGACACCGCTCAAGGCACTTCTTGGAAGATGGATTGTGGAGGGGCCATATCAACCGGACTCTCCACACGTGGAGAGCCAGGTAGGATCGTCGGCAAAGCCGTTGGTGGCAAGACAGGGGCGACTACATATGCAAGTTCAGGTTCGGGCCCCGGATCTCCCGAGGACACAAGCCGAGGCACCAGAGTCGATATTGGTGGAACAGGCGGGGAGAGAGGTGCCGTTGGAGGGGTGACGATATTCCCAGCGTGGGATGGAGAGATGGACGAGAGCGCAGACGATGGGCGTCCGGGATACACATGGAGCGGGGGGGAAAAGGTTGTTGCTGAGGCATTCGATGGTACAGGCGACATAGTGTCCGTGCGGGACGGGGACATTGCAAGGTCGAAGAGCGGGGGTGGGAGTGTATGGAACGTCTTCAGAGCTGTCGAGAGGGCGTCGAGCTGTTGAATCGGATGAAAAAGGTCGTCATCAAAAGGCAAGATTGGGCGACGGCTGGACGTACGAACCTTGTTCATAATCCCACCGATGGTCGCCTTACGCTGTACAAACTGCTCCGCAAGTCTGGCAAACTCTTCGTCTCGCCTCCTCTTGCCATTTCCGTGCATATCGTCTTCGTCATCATCTTCGTCCTCACCATCAGAGCGGTCGGTAGAAATCTCGGAGACAGCCCCCCCTGTAGCACCACCCTCTGGTCCATGCTCCTCGGGCTCCTCGTCACCGATAGGCAAGGTTTGACCCCTTCTCGATCTCTTCCTTGGTCCAGCATTAGAGCCTTCACCCGCGCCCACGTTCGCAGTTCCGCCCGAGTGAGTGTTGTTTCCTGGGCCCTTTCCACCAACACCCTCCATATCCGCGTGCATGGCAGCTATTTCAGCTTGAAGCTCCAAAATACGCTCGAGACTTGACCATAGCTTGCGGTCGTCCACTGTAGGAACAGGAGGAGATGCAGATGACTCTCCCGGCGTGGCCGAGGGAGGTGATATGGGCGTGCGCTCGCTGAGCTTGGCACCCGAGAAGGGGTCGTAGATCGTCACTGTGGGACCCGGTCGTGCGCGCGATGGCGCGACTGGTATCGAAGGAGGCGTAGGCAGGGAGTCAGACGTCACGGACGGTTGCGGGGCGTTCGAGGGCGGTGGTGGGGTGGCACGGTCTGTCACATGCTGGACAGATTTGCCAAACACTTGCGCAATGAGGGCGTCCTGGGGCGTGAATAGAGTTTCCTCGCGGCGTTCTGGCGCAGAGGACCCTTGGGTGATCTGAGCGCTGTCATGGTGGTACGTCGTCGCGTCCAGACTGGCCGGTGCGTCGAATGTCGCTACCGCCTTTACTGTGCTGTGAGTTATGCTGGGAGTGGGTGCATAGACACTGGGGTAGTTGATATGCGCATGGACCTCGTCGAGTGGTACATCAGACGTCGAAGCCAAGTTACCTGGTGTCTGCAAGGGCCCGACGGTGGACTGGGAGACCGACGAAGCGTTTGAAGGGCGTGACTGAGCATTATCAAGGGTTGGCGGAGGGCTGGAAGGTGTTTTTCTGTGACGACTCGACTTGCTACTAAACCAAGAGTTCAACATTGTCTGGTGGGTTAGGAAGGGGAGCAAAAGACGAATTTGGCTATTTAACCCCTGACTATCTACTCGATCCTTAGTGCCCCAAACCTTCCAAGATTCCCCCCACGAATCGCAGGTTTTTCTTCATTCTCATCCGCGTCCTCACCATCCGATCCACCCGATCCAACCTTCATCTCACCCATGGTGTCTTCTTCCTCGCTCGACAGTTCTTCCCTCTCACTGTCTTGTTCCTCACTATCCTCTTCGTCTCTGTCTTCGTCCATCTCAAGCTCATCCCATGCATATTGCTGCACCCCGTCCTTGAGCCATATACCGTCATCACTCGAAACCAAACTACCAGGAGGCCAGAACGCCCACGGAATCTTTCCTTCCGCGACCAATCTTAATACTGTCCAAATATACACCAAACTATCAGCACGATTTCCCATTGTGCGCAATCGGCAGACACCCACTTGCGTTCCCAGCTCGATGTATGTCCGGTCTCCCAGCTTTGGCAGTAACCCATCCTTTCTTCTCAGCGTAGGCGGTCATAATGTCATTCGCTGTCCATCTTGGGGACCCGGAGTGAGCCCTGGTCTGTGCGAGCGGGCGCTGCCCTGGTCTCCAGGTGCGCTTATCTTCGACTAAAATTTCATTAGTAGGTGCGGGTTTAGAGCTAGACTTTGCTTTTGAGGTAGATTTGCTGGACTGAGGGTTTGAGCCGCGATCGCCTGGCGATGCAACCGCTGCGGTGGTACTGGATGCGGACAAAGTGTGCGATAAAGGATGCGTGAGTTGTAAAATTTGTTCCAGAGGGAGAAGTCGAGCAAGTTGGTGTACGCAAAAAGGCACCGCAGAGATCCGAGAGATAGGAAGGACACCTGAAAGAACCTGTTCTTGGAGATGCATATGGCGTCACCGGAAACTGAGAAAAGTACACGTACTTGGGCATCCATCGGCACGAATGAGGGCATAACAAGTCCCGGGCAGTCAACAAGGCGGACATCCG
The DNA here is from genome assembly GCA_038093115.1 of Hortiboletus flavorubellus. Lineage (NCBI taxonomy): Eukaryota > Fungi > Basidiomycota > Agaricomycetes > Boletales > Boletaceae > Hortiboletus > Hortiboletus flavorubellus. The sequence goes on along the minus strand of JBBPRR010000628.1, from coordinate 104 downwards.
AAGTCCAGAAGAGAGTTTGGAAATGTTTTGTCTAGAGACGAATAAGGAGTTAAATAGTAAATAGTGGGATCACAAACCTTTCCGGGAGTTCGCGACGCACGAAC
>JBBPRR010000627.1:0-19121 GCA_038093115.1 Hortiboletus flavorubellus | reverse complement strand
GTAAGGAGATGTTCCGTTGAACAAATATCTGCACACGAGACGAGCACGGTAAACGTACCTGCCCACCCAGCTATAGTTGCTTCCACCTCCGAGGTCTGCCACGATCGTCGGAAGTGCAGTCGCAACGATAGTCTGTCATAGCCACCATTCAGGTCCTGCTTGACAGCAAGGTGACTGCTTTTGGACTCACCTGGTCGAGTGCAGCCAAGAAGACGGTGCACATCAGGCCAAGGAACACGATAGTCAGCCGATTTTTGGGCACGACATGCTCCTCCTTGTCTTTCCATGATGCGCCCGGTTTTTCCTTTTCGATAGGAACGTCGTTCTGCATAGTCGACGCCATATATGCGCAACTCGGGTCCTGGTTACTTCTCTGTGTCAGTTCCGAGCAGGGGACGTTGGAGGATCAAGTAGAAACGGAATGCAAAAAAATAAGGTAGAAACGGAATGCGAGAAATCAGGTAGGATTTCGACATGAGAGAAGTGCGAAATATATAGCTTTGCTAAAGGTTACCTGCAGTGCACGCGGTATCCCATCAAATGGTTCTTCCCGCATTAGGCATCTCGCAGGACGATGCCGCGCCCGATGAGTCGGAGGTACACTGCGTATTACTCTTATTCAGTGACAAGTTCCTCTTTGATCCACATTGCCTTCAGTTTACAAAGCACTTAGGTCAGCTCGCTCATCATAAATGAGCCGCCTTCACAGTGGGTGGAACATAGAACCATCCGTGTTCGAGTGCGATTATGCGCGGACTCCATCTAACGGCCAGCTCCCTTGAAGCGCAACGTCCAATTCGATCTCGCACACGCCACGGTGTTGAATCACTACCGGTACTAGCTAGTGGAACAACGAGACAACCGTAGTGTGACCTACTCCCTATCACACAACTCGAAGCGTAGCCAATCTCATCGCCCCATGACACGAAAACCTTGACAAATGCAAGCGCGTCACCAACCACCGCATCCGCTCGTGATCGGACGACAGCCACACATGGTTCAAGATGACGAAAAGCTGCTTACTCAGCCTGTGCTCGGTACATATCACCCCCGTGGGCGATCAGTACGGGTCGGATCTATGTAATGAATAGGTCGACATATCGAAAGGCAACCTGGAGGATACCGTCCATTTTCTCAGTTGAATGAAGAAGCGTCAGGACAGAGACTCGTTCACCTACAAGCCCATTGGAAACTGGACTTACATAGCATACAGTTTGCAATATTTACACTGAGTTGGTGGATCATGATGTAACTCTAACTACTATACATGTTACTTGTGATTGGCACGAGAATCGACACAGGACACAGCATGAATTGCTAAAGTGCGGTGCGGTATGTCAAAGAATGCAATGTTGAATTGCTCAAGTGCAGCGCGGGAATAAATGTGCCGCCATAGGACAGCTTGCAATAGTTACACTGAGTTTCAATCATGATGTAACTCCAACTACTATACATGCCATTTGTAATTGGCACGAAAATTGACACAGGACGCGGCATGAATCGCTCAAGTGCGGCGCGGCGTGCCAAAAAAAAAGGGATGGGAATAAATGGATGTCCCGCCATAGTTCGAAATCACCTTTTTTTGAATGCCTGTCAGTTGCTTCCGATAATGCCTTTCCTCGCCACTAGCAGCCTGAGGCTGGGTATACTGTACAGGTCCGTCTCTGCCAAGTGACACAGGCTGAAGTATCTATAGATTTTACATGGCTGTGCAGTAAATGCATATAATAGGATCGCGCCGCTCGGAGGAGAACTCACGATTCCATGGCGATCTCTCGCGCCGAAGGTAAGCCGCAGCCGGTCGCTCGCCATCTTATCGCCCACAAGATGCAAAATGAACGTGGTAGCCTTTGTCGGATGACATTCATCATCTAAGGCCGAATTCCCACCAAGAGAAAACACCTCCCATACGACGTTTCTATCTGAACACTTCTCAAAGTTGCTGAGCCGTCATCTCGCCTCTTTGGCTCTCTTCATATCACCACATCTTGGAGTGGCTGAGAGAACTTGGCCTACCCATTATGGCCTACTGTACTGTGTATCCTGCATGTCTGATGTCCACCTGATCACAACCTGCTCAACGAAGAACGAACCCGACAACACTTCCATATCTGACCACCTCCTTGCTAAGTCAAGCCATCATCTCGTCCCTCCCTGTCCCAAATCACACTAGATAGAGCGTGATGGCGGCAAAGTTGCCGTCATGCGATCATATCTGTTTCATCGAGGCAGGGAAGTCGTGGACGCGAACAACCCCATCGAACGTGACCCCATATATCTGTGATATTAATGCATATTCCCTTGCTTGGTCGATATCGACACTGTGCCCCTATCCGACACGGACGATATGCACCCAGTAGATGGCTAAACTATTGTGGTCAATGTTTGATGTATGATCTCTGTCGCTGCCCCATAATTACCGTCAGACCCTCATTTTCGGCATTCTTTACGCCATCACCTACTTGTCTACTTCTTCATACACGTTTATCCTTATCGCGTTGATCATGTCGTATTCAGTGCTGATTCCTCTCCTATACTACAGCCGTACCGTTACGTTCTCGCAATAGAAAACAGGTTTACGCCGACTACAGTATCAAGCACTGCGGGCGCGGCCCCTATCGCGTAAACGTGTGGGGGACACGTCACCCGTTATGAAAAAGATCAAGTCGACGACTTGAACTCGAGGCATACTCTATTCACACGACGGATGCCACTTATCTTATCGGTAAAACGGGCGTAAGACTTGATTTGATTTGGTCTTCATCTGATGTCATGGCGCCACTTGGAATTATGATTATGTACGTTCAGTGGGGTCCGGCAGGAAGCAGTTGGATTCGATGGTGATGATCGTGCAATGATTGTGCGTCGACGGCACTGAGGCTCGAGATGTGACATGTCCAGTTCTCGACACAGAAGAGACTGACATTCCGAATTCACGAACCTTCGTCAGCGGTGGTGTGGATAGCATAGCCTGAGTGGGCTAACGAACCAAGACGCTATGATGCTGGGACTGCGGACCGCGAGCATCCGAAGCGCCGTCAAGGTTGATAGCATTCGAATCCAATCACAGACATGCCGTCACTGAGCGTATGGATGCAATTGGAATTTGGCAACGTATCGAGTACGATCGAGTGTTGCTTTCGCCGCACAAGTTGTTCCAAAATCTCGTACCATACCTCGAGGCATTCATGAGGCTGTGGAACGTTTAGCAATGTTACCTGTTTGCTGGCCTTGGACGTCGTTTGTCGACCTTCGTTGATGGAGCCCCGTCTCCTGTGGCAGGTCGCCCATCACCCCTGCGTGCCAGTCGGTCGACGTGCTTGGCTGCTGACTTGTTCTTGGTGCCTTTGAGACATTGTTTGGGTGGCGCCCCTATGTGAACTGTTTGGGAGGGATTCGGGCAAGGTTCGGGGGGGAAGCTTGCTGACTGCGGGATCGTTGGAGAGTGGCTGCCATGCGGCGTGGGACATTCCTGCCGTATGAACAAATTAGGTTTTTCAAGCTCAGACATAGGCCCGATGTCCGATGCTATGACACGCACCGACGTGGTAAGCATAATACAAATCCGACGTCATGACGCATCGCTACGCTCAGTCCGTCGGTTACTGTCCTCCAATTGATCGGCGCCCCTCAGCACTGATGTCATCTCGAGAAGCAGCTACGCCTGCTCGCTAGGTAGAACCCACCGTACAGCCAGCCTAGTCTACAGACGTAACACAAACGAAGCAAGTCCCGGCGCTTCTTCCTTGCTGTGTGGCGCGCGATCACTTTGAAAATCATAAAGAGAACATGGACCGTACATGAACAGTCCATGGAGTGACCTCTCCACACGCGCCACTCATCAAAAGGCTATGCCAGAAGAATCGGAGCACGGTACGAGTAGAACCAACACTGCGATCCTGTAGCGCCTCACGATCAGTCCTCGATCGCTCGCCACCGCAAGACTGCGCACACATCCTGGCGTCATAAGAAGCACACAGCGTGCCGTGCGATCCCAAACCCTAATCCGTCCGGTGTTCGAACAACCCTCGTACCCACATCTCGACCAGGTCGCGGACGTTGATGAGACCGCCAAAAGGCAAGCACGCGGCGTCCTCGAGGTGATAACAGCAAGGGAATTCGCCGAGTACCGGGAGATTGCGTCAGGAGAATGCGCCAAGCATTCCCGATATGAAACCTCGTCATGACCATGACCGCCTACGCTTCGTCACTTAAGAAGCTCCTGTGAAAAGGCGGGGTCGAGGCGGAGGTGGAGGGAAATGAATATACGCGGGGCGCACCGTCTTCATACGTCATAGGAACGCACAATACAATATGAAACATCTGAGTAGATGAGGGGCAATGATCGGGAATCGATGTGGGTGCCGGGGAAAGCATCGCCACGTGGCTGGTATCGAACCATGGTAGTTCGTAGACTAGATCAAGCCTTGCAATGCGATACAAAGCCCTTGGAGAACCTTCGAAGCATCGACCGGGACGCATGTAGGAAGCCATTTCTCCTGGAATACGGAATGTCCGGCCTTCCCGGCAGATGTTAGGGGATGGCCCTGCATGATTCTTGGACGCCATAGCGCGAACAGCTTCAAGAGGAAGGACAGGGTCTACAGGAACAATCACAGCCCCCCGCAGGGCCAGGAAAGTGTCGGTGTTTGCGCGCCATGCGGGATCCGCGAGGCAATCACTTTCTCGTTCGTGCGCGGGAATGAAACGAACGTGGTGATTGTACGAAGCGCACAGGTCACGATGACGACGTCGACGGCAGTGAAGCAAAGATTCCTTGGAGCGCCGCAGTTCAGGTACAACGACAAGCGGATAACCGTACGGGAGCAAGTCACCGGTAAAGCCTTGCAACGTTCGGAAGATGCAGGGGAAATGAGCGATTGCATTATACACGTTGTGAAACATTCGGTTAGATGTGATATCGACTGGTATGGAATACGGCGCGACGGTCCGGGAGATAATGAGATCCGATACCGGAGCTCGACTTTGTGTGTGGAGTGTAGACGGAGAATGGATACAGGACCACAGGTTTCAGAGGACAAGACTTGCGGTGCGAACGAAGAGTACTCAAAAAACCAGACGACTACCACGCGCCAGTGGAGTCCTGCGGTCTAGGTCTTCTTCGACGGTCGGCCCAATCAATTCGTTACCAAATTATAACTGTCTGATTGACCACGCCTGGTTTCAGGATGCGGCCTCGCAGGGTTGACGTGAAAACCCTGGATTTGGTTGTGGGAGTACGTGAAAGCTTGGTATCCAAGGCGGACGCGCGCAAAGGGCGTGCCAGGTCTTCGGATATGTCGCCGTTGAGGTTACGTCGTTAGAAGGGCCCGCCGACAACCACAGAAACGGAAAGGTACTTATGTGCCAAGAGCTCGTCGATGATCGGAAAATTGAGTAAGAAAATTTTAACGAGTAAGCGGATCGACTCCGAAAGAGCCTTCAAGCTCATCAAGTTGAAAGCGGAGATATTGAGGACGACTCCGTACAAGTACTTATCGTTACATTCTCGGATCTGTGGGAACGTTCAAGGGGGCAAATGGAGGACACAGGATGAAAGAAATACATACGCATGACGAGATTTGTTTTGGGGCAGCCACATGTCAAGTCGGGAGAGTCTCCTCGATCCAGCAGCACATGAGGTTCCAGCCACATCTCTTTAGAGACTATAACAGCTTTGAATATGTCATTATCAAGTTGCCTGTCCTTTCGACGTAAACTGAACGCACTTGACCAACAGTCTGATTGATTATCAGCGACTGCACGACGGACGTTCTAGCACGGGCATGGACATTTACGCCGATTGAGGAACCTCACAATCTATCACGCTCAGCGATCGGTCACTCCCGGGATGTCCGAGATAACCAGACAGCAAACGCGGCGACAACAGTGTCCAAGTCCTGTTCGCATAAACGAGTCTAGATCTTGACATGGCGGCGAGCTTGTCCGTCGCGTTCCGCGAGGCAGGAAAAAACCGAGCCTGTCGTCCAACCGATATCAATTTTTAAATCGTGCACACGCGCGCCCTAAGAAGCATAAAAAAAACGCTCCACCTTCCTTTGCTGGCAAAACAGCGAGGCCGAATAGACCGCAATGTTGGCATATGCAGGGGCGGTATTCGGGTTGGTGTTCGGATAGCGCGGGGGGGGGGAAAAAAGTCACACGCGTGCGCGCGGCTCGCTCATTCAACTTTCTTGATTCGACCACCGGCCGACCGCCATGATCCCCGAGTTGGAGCGATGAGGGACGTAAAACAAAGACGCGCCGACGCATGTCGATCCTGTTCAGTTTTTTTTTTGAACAACGGATGCGTAGACAAGCTGCGGCCCGACCTATCATCATCTTGGACTGCAGCGTCGCGTCCGATTGGACCGAAAGTTGAAATATGCCAGTGATACGATGACCTACGACGATTTACCGCAACGGCATGATCCCGGCTGATGCCGGTTTGTTGACAGCTGTTCGCCGGGGCGACGTTCGAATTCGTTGTCATTCAGTCTCAGTAACATGCGCATATGTGCCGTGAAGACGGGGAGGAGAAGCCGAGAAGGGCCAAAGCCAACTGGCCCAAGTTGCGTTCTATGTATTCAGAAGGCCAGCTGGACTCCTTTCGAGATGGCACCGCGGTTTACGGAACCCTGGCAAAGGTATTTTTCCCGAGTTCTTTTCGCGTAGGAAGCGGGGATGAAATCCGCCCAGTATGGACTAGACTAGAAAGATATTGCTGCCTGCCAGTGGCAGTCGGTCTCACCCAAGGTTTGAAACACCCGCCGCAGGTCCGCGATTAGCCATCGATAATGTACTAGTGTTTCCCAAGTTATGTTGACATGTCCATTTCCAGCCTTCATCAAAGTCGTTCGGTTCGCAATCGTGCAGACATTTAGATGTTTCATTTCGTTTCATTCCTGTAGCTATTCGTACAACTCGTAAGATCCGTTCCATTCGTGAGTAGATGTGTCTATCTAGACCTCCTTCCCCCGTCCATTCCACATGGTCATCAAGTGAGACCATCCCAAGACCCTCCAGGGGACATGCGTTTGATAGATGAAAATAGATAACGTTCCGTAGCAATGTGGGTGAAGATGCATAATGTGCCGCGCAAATGAAACATGGAAGATGAAGCCAATCAGATAATAATATAAAACTGTGAAAACGAAGAAAGTCTTGCAACCGTAAATGCGAGGTAACAATAAAATGGTGGTGGCGCTCAGCAGGACGGGATACGGAACCCGCAATTTGCGCGGGAATCCAAGGGTCGCGGCGACAAGCGAATATGGTGAGAAGCTGGTTCTGTGGCGCATGCGAATCTGAGCGCATGGCGCGACGTCCCATATTCGCGACGTCCCATATTCGATGAGGGGAATGCATACGTCGCGGGTTCCCTCATTGGCAACGCGCGAAAAGGAGGTTTGCATATGATGCGCAATGATGCGCTGCGAATGACAAGAACGGGGCACGTTTTGCTCAGCCCGTCATGCGGCGTCTGAGTCTTCGCTTCGTCCTGAAGAGACTGAAGCGGAAGCTGAGAGTAATGGCTTGCCATTGGCGACGAAGATTCTGGGTGCACGTCGGTCTGAACAAGGCATGAGCAAATATGCAAAAACGAGAGGAGAATCGCACTCACGTCCACTCTGAATCTGCTTGTATGACATGGTCTCCCTCAGCAGTAGGAGGGGACTGTTTCTCGTCCTGACTCTTGGGTCGCTTTGTGGGCGACCTGGGACGGCGATAAAAACTCTTTTCCTTGAGGGGCGCGGACTCGAGCTGCTCTCCCTCTTCGTCCTCGTCCTCTGCCAGGTTACGCGACTCGTATGAAGCAGGCTCCTCGTAGGGGTAATAAACTGGGGGTGGGCGGTAGGTGGAGCTGGAGTTGGAGGATGGCCTGCGTCGCTGGGGCTCGAAAGAGGAGCGTCGCTGCTCGACCTCGCATTCCTCGTCGTCCGAATCCTCGTCTGCGAAATCACGCTCCCACTGCGGGCGTCGAGAGTGGAAGTTGCAAGGGGGGAAGTCGCGGAAATCGGGATCGTGGAGATCACCGTGGGGGTCGACGTACACCTCCTTGACTGCCATCCTAGGGGACTTGTTGAGAGGGGAGTAGGGGGCAGGAGAGGCGTAGGCGGGGTCGAGGAGGCGTGCGACGTCTGCTTCTCGGGACGATGGGGAGTAGGGACGAGGCGATGATGCGAAGTGGTAGCGGGAGTAGAGGTGAGGCGAAGGCGATCGCTTGCGCATTAGGCGATGGCGGAGAGCAGGAGGGGACGATGAGCTGGATGAGGCACCGTCGTAAACGAGCATTGTGGGGGGAGCCTGGGATTGTGGCATGGGAGAGCCAATGGTGGAGGGGGAAGTGGGGAGAGGGGTGCAGACGGAGGCGAGCGGGATTATATAGCATCTGTCAGAGACCACAAAGAGCGACAACGCGCTCGGGCAATACAAGACCTCCATTTCAGTGCCCCTCCGTAATCATTCCATAAGCAGCACACCCAATTACCCAAATCAGGCTACCCTCCAATACCGCATCTCAGATCTCGCCTCACGTGCGATGCCCGTCCCACATTCCTTATCCGGAACGGCACTCCCCTGGCCACACGTTCACCGCCTCGAGTCCCAGGCATGCCCGCTCGATTATCGCAATCCGAACCATATCCTACACAGCACCCACGAGGCCACACAGCGCACTCCGGAGGACCAGCCATGACTCACCCGACACCGCTGACTCACCCTCGGCCACATCCGCGCACTCTCGGTCCGTCCTCTCCCGACAAAGGCCTGTCTCGGTATCTTGTCACAACAAAGCAAACGCGTCATACCGCCACAGATTAATCCATCTATCCTAACAAACCGTCTTATTCTCCACCTGCACCTCTTGCGCAGTGTAATCCACGGAGGCGCAACTCCACCGCTACACATCATCCCCCGACCCCCACATGCCCAGAGCAGCATCAATCCTGTGCATTTCCGTGGTTCACGCACGTCGGGCGTATGCCGCGAGTCACTGGGGGATGGCCGTGGTACCCGGCCCATCACGGTTACTTGTTTAGTTTTAGTTGCCAATTTGGTCAAGATATTTTTCATTTCCCCTACCCAATGTTGAATTTCCTTGCAAATAAATAAATGACCACGATCGACAGTTAATGTTTCCCTAGTCTCACTTGGCACTATATTCCTTTGTTGTTTCCCTTTGTTCCGTGCTTGTGCGACTACGAACGGATAGATACCCCTCAATCAGAACTGTTCTTATCCGATGGACCAGATAACCACAACCGGCGGTTTAGATAAGATCGCTCGCGCAGGATTGGCGTGAGCTAACAATAGCTGTGCTTAGTGACACGGCTCCCCTCGTGCTTATCTCTTTTTTTTTCGTCTCAGAGAACCCCTTCCCTTGCTCCGCATGACTCCAGGGAGACAATCTTGCGGGAACGCGTGTCCCACACGTATATAGAACCCACCCGCTTCCTTCCCGTCGAACCTCCAGTGTTCCTCCTGTATTTTGGGATCGTCACGTGGTCCGCGCAAGGCCGTGGAGACTAGCGCACGCACAGGACCGCACCTCGGTTTCTCGGACTCAGACGTGTTCTAAAGTCCCCGCGAGCTGATCATAAGCCTCCAGGCCATGTCCTACCATATCCGTCGGGTCGTGTCAATGGAAAGGGGTTGCTGTGGGGGGCTAGCTCCATAATTCCCGTTCTCGGCCAGAAGTCTCTATTGTCCAGCCGTCCTCCCGCAACACCGTACCTGTGGGACCTGCTTGTGGATGGCGTGGGGCGGCGGGTTTTGAGACACGTATGGTCCCGTTTCCAGCATTCTGCACTCAACCCACGCGAGAAAGACACGGCGTCATGATCCTCGCGTACATCGCACCCACAATCAGCCCATAATCTCATCGATGGATTCACGATATGTCAAGCATGAAGTCACATGTGGAGCGTAGCATACGGTCATTGATCTGCATATTTCCCTCGTCTTGATCACACAGCCATCTCTCCTTTCACGCCTTGGCGCCTGACTGGCCTGATCTGCTAGGCTTTCCATTTTGGTTGGGTGCGGTGGGGTGCCTGCCAGCGTTTCCCCAGGACGTCAACGCTGTGAGAGATATATGGCGATGCGACTGATCCAAAGGCTGCCGTACCCGGATCAGGCGACAGAAACAGTTGACCACTGGAAATAGTGTCTAGACGTCACAGCCTAGGTTTCGCTTCGATCACACCCGAGTCGTATTGGTCCCTCTTCCCCACATTCCAATAGAACAGATTTAGCTGTGTCTGTTCTTCATTCTCTCCGCAGTGGCGAATGTTCTGTCGGTTATGGTGAAGTTCCGGCCCATGATAAGCACGTGTATCAGCCATGAGCTGGATTGGCAGGTGCCGGCGTGCCAATCTGGCCGCGCGTGAGCCGGCGGTTTCGGCAGGTCTCGGACTCTAGTTGAGCCATCGCCTGCCTGATCCTGATCACCACCATCCACCCCGTCCGCCAGAATTAGACACCACGCCGCGATCTCCAAAACCGTCCTATACGTTTCTAGCCCGTGTCCCTCGGCAATTAGGTACGTGGGGAACATCAATATTATCTTATCTCTTAGCGCGGTCCACCATCTCCTAATTCCTCTGGCCCAATCGGCAGACCCCACCCCATCTTCTTTAATCACCGTGACCTATAGATGGTGATCGAGCCTTCTAGATAACGCCTAGACACCCGCGGAAAGTATCGCGCGACGCATTCATACCCGCTGAGCATGTCGGACTTGAAAGACCGAACTAGTCCATCCCGGGACACGTATATCGTGTGAGTGGAAGGACACCTTGTCTGACTCGTCCTACCTACGCCCGGGAAAATACGGAATCCCACAGCACCACCATGAGATCAGACTGGTCGGCCTTTTCGGCCATCCGTCAAGTTACCGTTGTCCCGCCGTCCCTGGATCAGCGTTTGTCAGCCTCAGCATCACCATCGTGATGGCGATGATGAAGCCAAGTTCTTTCCTTGCTTCGCGGAAGCCCCCATCCAATGGGCTTGGGGTGGCCAAGCGCACGACGCCGAGAACGCAAAAGAGAGGCGATGTCTATCTCAAACCGTTCGTAATTCAAATAGCGTTGTTTACTCACCGGGGTAGAAGCGGGAATAATACGATGCACGTACGCAGATGAACGCCGTGATTCTCTCTTGGGTGGAGATGGTGTGGAAGCACTCTAGACCCCAGCTCGACGAACGACGGGGCATGCTTCGTTCGTAGTATGACTGATCTGATCGGGAACATCACCGTACGCGGACATAGTGGCCCAAGGAAGTTTCCTTATGAGCCACGGTTGTCACGGTGTCTGTGTGGTGATGAGTTGGCGCCGTCTTGGGTATGCGCACACGAACCGTGGTGGTAGCGGTACCCAACTTTGACTTTGGTGGCGCATCATGACATGGCGCAGCCTGCCGTACACCGAGGGAGGAGTAAGAGCTGTGCCGAGGTGATGACTCGACTGATTCGGCGCGATGGTCGTCCGAATGGCATTTGCGTCTGACGATCCATTGGGTGATTCGTAAGCAGGATGTGTATCACTTGAAAAGAAGGCGACGGTTCAAACACGGAAGAATTAAGTCGAGTTGATATGCACCGATGGGATCCTCTGATAGCGATACATGCTGCCCAGACACCCCCGACCGCTCTCCAAGGCACTTCATTTTCTTGCATAGAGATCGAAAATCCCGGTGGCGCCCCTCCGGAGTAATCCTCATCGGTGAATCTCTCCATGAATATCTCGTATGGTCACCGGGCAGCAAATGCCCGGCAACCTGATTTCATTTCGGTAATCTCCAGTTCGATTGCCTGAAACGTGCATTTTGCGATTACCAAGGAGCGAACGCTACTGTTCTGTTATAAAATAAGAGCAACGTCGTTTCATCACCCACTATTCTTGATGAAACGCAACACAGTCTATCAACTGAGTGCAATAGCACTAGCAACGAATTCCCAAGATAACCCAAGCGCGAAACCGCCGCCCGCGAAGGGTATACTTCGATAAAGGTTCGCGATCACCCGGCAAGGAAAGACCACTACTGGATGGTCGATTTCACAATTCCAGATAATCTACCATCTTCGCTATTAATTGCTCGCTTCCAGGATGGGTCATCACTCCCCACCTCGGCTTCTACCATCGCACTATTAGGATCCCATCCATTTCCAGATCAACGACACGGCTCACCGCGCGTTCATCATCGATACACACCACGCCAAAGCATGACGCATCTCATTTAGCGCGCAAAGATTGGAGATTGGCTTGGTGACGAAAATACATGACGACCTTGGGGGATCTGTGACGTTCGCGCCGCGTGCCCAAAAGCCTTTTTATTATTGTTACAGTATTCTTCGGGGCTCCGTCACGGGGCACGTTCATTTCGCGAATCTGATTCGAGGGTGCATAGCCAATCTTGGTGGGTCCTTCCCTTTCGTGCAGGCGCTCTCCACGAGGGACGGCGTGCACTCGTAGAAGTGGTACACAGACGGAGCACGCGCCGTGAATGTGTCCCCCCCGCGCTGTAACCTCATGGCACCGCTCCCATCACAGTAGGCGTGAAGGATTTCCCCTATCGGGAAACCCCACATGCCCACCCCAGTGTCATCTCGGCCCGGGCGGGGCTGTGGCGTTCACAATGCACGATTCGGTGTGTGCGTGGTCCGAGGCGAAGCGCGGTGCTGCACCACAGGATCCAGGGTGTTCAGTGCGATCCTTGGCAAGAATCTTCACGGAATGGACGTACCCCCCAAATCCGGGAATCCTGGAAGACCGAATGTGTTCGATTCCGTCAGTGCCATCGATCCTAGACGTGGTGCTCCGCAGTGCGTGGATCCAGTGGGAGTACTGGACTTGTACAGCGCTTTGGATGTAGGTGCTTGTTGGGGGGATGGTGTGGCGTAAGAAAGCATGGTACCCTGAGTCTGATTGCGGCTGCGTTCAGATTCGCCACACTCGACGTATGACTGGGACGAAAGTGGTCTCGAGGACCATGTTGGTGTACCGTGAGAAAGTTCATGTCCAGAGAGAGTTATGTAACGGGTTTGGAAATGTAGACTTGACACGCTCCAGGCTTTGGGCCATGACGCGGGCGCGCTGCGCCTGCTGCGGACGGGCAATTCCATGGTACTACAGTACCCCTTTACAGAGCTCCATCTATGCATTCAAGCCTGTCTCACAAAGCTTGACGCACACGCATGGCGGCATGTAGATATCGATGCCTGTCTGCGAGACCATTTGATCAAACACGGAATCCAGTCCCGACTCCGGAACGAAAAGATTTCTTTGTGACATGGCTCACAAATAACGAGTCCATCATGTGCATGATGCAAGAGAGCGATATATAGGATGTTGGCGGATGCAAGCATTGCTCTCTCCTTGATCTCTGACCCTTGGCTTCTTTGCTTCCCTGAGCGGGTTATCGCAAATGAAAAACTGCAGGGCACTAGCTAGGGGTCACTAGGGACGTTAACCTGGTTTTTTTCGCTCCAACCGGACATTTTTTCAGATGCCAGCCCCGAAAGGAACGTAAAAAAGTGAGCCGAGTGTCGCATTTTCTTACTCTTACTCACTCGTTCACAAATTACGGCGTTCTCGATTCAATTGATATCAATTTTATAGAGACACCATGGTGGTCTGTCTCTGAAGCAAGATGATACGAGCCAGGATATCATGGGTGTCATCCGGCAGGTCAAAAGACGTAATTGACCATCACGTCTGGCGTCTGAATCCATTAGGATACGCACTGCATACGACCAGCTGCCGTTTTGATAGGTTAACAAATTAGTACGTCGCATGCACTTGCTTGCTCGCTTTCGTTACAAACCCACCGTCTTCCCCACCAGATCCCCATTGAGCTTCGCAGAGATGCACCACGAGCCATATGAGCATCATGAACTGCAACGATGTGTATTTGTCAAATGCTTATTCCGTCTCATGCAAGATTCCGGACCCTATCGTGCATCGTTGCAGTTTCATAACCGCTACAGCCCACAACCATCTAAGCTCATGGCCCACCCTAGTCTCAACGCAAGCTAAGAACACTGGTAGCCCAGAACGTCAGGCGTCCCCAGTTCCCCGAAATCTCACTGGACTGAACACTCGCCTTTTCTCTTAGTATGGACGTCGTTTTCAGCTCCACCGTCGTCGCATGGAACGATTCTCACCACGCCGATCAAACGTTTCTACCTGGCTGTTCGTCATTTAAAATCTTTCCTCGGTCTTTGCACTTGTCTCACACATCACTTGAACCTCGCTGATCCACCCCTGGTTTCAGGTCTGAAAGACTTTCCGCATATGCACCTTGGTCGCCTCGAGTTATCCGCGTTGCGCATGTAATCACCACTCATTTGGAACGAGTTCCACCCCTCTTGGCTTCATGGGTGTCCGTCAGTGTGATTTGGTGCTTCGAATGGGGCACGGTAAGGAATCAGTGAGCCAACCCACACATGCAGACACACGCTCGTCTTGGCGATGTGCGGTGATGAATCCGGTGAGTTGGTTCCCGATCCTCTCCCCAGAACAGCGCCTGATCACATCGATTTGCAATCTAACGCGATCGCCGCGTGACTTTGACCGGCGTCTACGGGTAGAAAATGTGGACTTTATGCGGAGGTGTTCCTCATGCGGGTGTGTTCGGTCGAAATGGTTGCTTCATATTCCTACACTATTACCTGGCAACCCATATGCCTTTTTACTGTTGTTGTCTAAACCGCCGCTCATCTCCATGATAAAGTTAGATTCTAGCTTTACATCCGCCTCTTTATCGACGTCGCCGTCTTTTTCGCAGGACTTTGCGCTTTTGGATTCGCCGATAGTGGATAACGACTATTCTAGCAGGTCAGAGGATTGATCATCTTTCTGAAACCAGAACCCTCACCGAGCACTTTCGTCCTTATGCCACTTGCAGCTAAAGCTCGTCTTCCGCACAATCCTTTCGACCTCAGTGTTCGGGCGATTCCCGAACGAGGTACGATTGGATCAGTCTCGGAGAACGAGCGTGCCATTAGCGCATCACCCCTGCGCAAGGGCGGAAGTAGGTTCGGCCCTTCAGCCGCCGATACTATTGGTCCGGCGAGCCTTTACGACGCGTATAACGCGTCCGTACACTTTTCTCTCCATCAGCCAATGCGAACAGGTCTGTCAGGGATGAATATACCTGCGCGTTGAGCCTTTGGGATTGAATGCAGAGCGTCCATCAATAGATCCCGAGCACGGCCCTCGCCTTCACTGTGACTCTTGATGTTCTTCTCCTGTGTTTTTGTTTCTTCCGTGGGTGATCTAGTCCCGGGGATTCGGGTCGTCCTTGAGTCCCCCTCGTACTGACGCATCTTTATTGGGGGCAGACGGTGGTATGGCAGGGTTTTAGAGGTGTTGGAACGAGCGGGATGCATGCCAATACGATGCCCGGTCACGGCACAATGCGAATAAGAAGTGGCAGAGTATGGAGTTTGCCAACTTTCTGCGAGAACCCCCATGATATCAATGGTGTGGTCAACTATTTGTGTCAGTTGGAAGTATGGCTGGCGAGGACGAGGAAAAGATGATCGAGTGTTCTACTTCGAGGTGTCGTCTGCCATCCATTGAGTTCTTATAAGTAATACAGGTTGATCTCGTACCTTGCTTGCTGCCAATGCCGGCTGGGGCGTACGCCGCCGTGGCACATCACATCCAACCTTCTACATCGTGTCAGAGGATCCGACGGAGTAACTCGCAAGCTGTTGGCTGGCCGGCTGAAGTTATGATAACGTCACTCATGGAGGGCTCTTCCAAAGAAGTGGATCTGCCCACCACGATTCAAATCAGCCGTACATGCCTGGAATCCAAGTCTTGTTAGGGGAACTGGATAGTTCATGGTTGGCTGGCTGAAGCTTCAATGATAACGTCATCTTGGAGGGCTTCCAACGAGTTGGCAGCCGGCGCTTCGATTGGCGTGCTGTGCCCGTGAAAACCCGCACTCCAACTAAAAATGAGATTGATTATCAGACGCTGGTACTAATCCTTGGCGCTTCGCAACTTCGTGATAAAATAGCGCCTTCATAGATGTGAGGCTGCAAGTGGTTCATTGCGATCATCGCTCTAGTACAGTTACATGGAGTGTGTCCAAGTTCCTTAGACTGGTGGCGTACTGGTCGAATCACCGCGGCTCGACCCTTAGTCCAAGGGTTGGGCGGCCACTTGGCCAGAACTCAGAGTGGTCGGCGTTTGTTTCATTCGCTCCTTTCAGGTCCCCGGAGAAGGAAGTTTTCTGCTCGACGATTCCAAGGGGCAACTCGGGCGTAAGAATGTAGAGATCGATCGAAATTCCTCAATTTGGCCATCCTACAGCTCGGATCCTCAGGCTTACTAGCCTGAGTATTCTCCATCTCCCTGCCAGTACTAGTGTCAATGAAGCTATTCATGCCCGGCCTCATCATCTCGAAGGCCCAAAGTAGGAAATCGGTTCCATAACTTGAGGATCCCACTATGCACTCGCAAATGGAATGCTCGTGACGCCTCCTCTCCGAGGCGAACACGTGCATCACCCCACGGCCAGTTGGAGGGTTCTGCAGGCAAGATTCATCAGCAAATGGACCACGAACTTAACCAAATGGCGCTCTTAGCCGCCAAAAAAAGTACCAAGGGTAATCAAATTAGTGTAAGAGACTGCTAAGGCGGGGTTGAGGGGGTTTTTACTCAAGCGGATCCAGGATTTTCTCAAGTCACAATTAGAAAAGTGGGGTTGTGGACGCGATCACGTATGTCAGACGGTTGGGTGACATGACATCCCCATAGACAAGACAAACGCCACTGAAGCGGCCCTGCCTGCCAACCGTCTATTCGGAAGGCACTGGTGCCTGTGGGTGGGCCAACGCCAGAGCAATGCTTGCCAGTGAATGCCGCAGTTCTTGCGTCAGTCTTGGTGATATCAGTCTTCCTATTGACGGGTCCTCCTTGGCGATGATCTATACTTTTACAGTCTATGGGCGCTCTGTCTCCCTGTTCTGCCAGTGGTGGTGAGCCAGACCACAGATACTTCGACAGCAATTCGCGACGAGCCCAACTTAACTTGGGCTCGATCCTCGTTCTATCCAATCACCGAACAACCATTGGACCAGCTTTTTATGGAAATGCACACGACTCAAAGTACGCCCGGTTTGTTCAAAAGTGGTACTTCTTGGAGACGGGGATGGTGTTGTCAGAGATGAGCTCTAATTCCTTTATATCTTTCGAGTGATTGGTGAGCTCGTTCACTCATTCACTCGCGATCTCATATCCACCTTGGGTACAGATATCCTCTGTGAAATGTGGGGAGTCTAACCTTGCAGGAGACATAGTATCTGAGGACCAAGAGTCATCTCGGCTAGGTTCATCCTTGTTATACTCTGACTTTCCTTTATTACATCGATCCACGTTTTCGTCGTCCTCTCCTCAATCTCTGACCCTAATTTCATGTGCAAGCTATTCCTGGGATTTCGGCAACTTGGACCTGCCCGCGCACTGTTAGAGTGATGTCTTGTTGTGTCACCTGGCATAACGAATGCGACGAAGCTTGTTATTTTTGCCACACTTGCGATGATGTGCATGTCGCAGCCTTTCAACTCTCGGGGAGACACCTGCATTGACTACCACCCAAAACGCTTCTGCCTACCCACTGGACCCTCCTCCATCTGTGCATCCCCGGTCTACGAAGAACATACGCACAAGACATTTTGAAAACCTCCGTTTGGCTGTTTTCGAGTTTCATCGTCTGAGGGGTGAACGCATGTAATATGACCATTCTTCAGAGGATTTGTGACGCTACCGAAGACCCAGAGACATAAACTTGGGCCTACAAGGTATTAAATCTGCTACTGGGGCATGAACTAAGCTAACATGTTCCGTTCAGATTCCATTAGTAATGTTTTAGAGGTATGTCACCTGGCCCACTGATTCCACTGACTTTTCGGCACAGAAACGAGAATGGATTGATCTTTCACTCTAATAATAAGTTTGTGTTCCATGATTGGCAGCGCTTCGAAGCTGGTATGAATGACGAATTCCTATGCAAGAAGAAGTTTATAGAAGACCGTGCAAAGACCACTAAATGCACTCAAAAACACTTTCTCTGCTGAGCAGTCCAATATGCAGAAGTAACTGCTCGTCCGAGTCAAAAAATGTGACCCTGGGAATGGTGAGGCCTTGAAAATCCTGTTGTGGTCTTCTCCGGCTCGTGTCAGTTCCTGTCATAGTGTCATTCACCGAATACGAAACACTCTGCCTGTCACGTTTGGAGAGCTAACCCTTACTCTTAAGTGGAGGTTGGCAGCAGCCGTTAGCACAGCGGCTGTTGCAGGCCGAATGATCCACTTGCCCAGCTTTGGCAATATGTGCAACAATACCCAATCCTCACGGTTCCTCGTAGTCTGGTGACCAGCCCGTCTAAAAGAGGTTGCGCGAGGCAAATCGTCACCAGACTAGGTTCCTCGAGTTGCAACCGATCAATCTGGTTGCACGCTTTGCCATACTCCACGAAAACTACAAGGACCTGGAGTCGTACATCTCGGAGTCTTATGTAAAGTTGTAGAGTTATTCCCCTCCCGACGAGGGTTCTTAAGCGGCCAAACCTCATCGGAATGTGCTCGGTGTGTCCTGTATTTTCTGCCAGCATTCCGAAGAACATTTGAGGTGAAGAGATCTAGCAGCCTGACGGGTGGTGGTTCAGGCAAGACACAGACTCCTGGCGCCCGGACTCACCGATAATGAGAATTGACGGTTGCGACACTGGTACTGTACCAAGAGTCGCCCCAATAAACATCACAGGTCCTATTCAATTTCAACAATAGCCTGTGAGATTGATCGGGATTAATGTCGATGAAGAAACCTAGGGTATCGCATGGACGAGTTGACGTGCGCGCAGTTCTAGAGCTACATCAGTAACAGGTGCAAACGGGAATAGCCCCTGGGCTGCCAGCCATGACGTGCTTTCTGTGGGTCAAGCTCCCGTCACGGATGATCGATCATCCATTGTAATTTTGAATCCGACATGGATAGCCTTGATCTGCGCTCAACGCGGGAAGGCGGTGTCTCGTAGTTGGATAGGGATTCGGAATCTTCAGGTCTTGGAGGATGGAATGAAGTTCAGACCCGGGCCCCGTGGGC